>VMDO01009151.1:0-27500 GCA_007922755.1 Pedetes capensis | reverse complement strand
TAAACAATAATCACATTAGCAAATAATAAAGTATACATAAAGCCTTATGCAAATGGAGAGAGATCTTTTCTGCAAATGAATAATTAGTAGTGATTTTTTTCATTCTTGGGAGATAAACCCAGGGGCTTACATACTGTGCAAATGCTCTACTACTTGTTTGTACCCCAACTGCAGTTTTAGTTTTCTAGTTTGAGTCAGAGTATCATTAAGTTATGCAGGCTGCCTCTGCCCTCAAACCTGTGATCCTTTTGCCACCACTCTGGATTTGCTGGGATTACAGGCATGAGCCACTGTGCCTGACTAATAGCAAATATTTTGATCAGTGTTACAGAAGAAAATAATCTTAAAAACCTGGTTTGTGAAGAACAAACAACAAAATCGTATTTCATATAAGCTTAACACAATTGAAAATGCAGAATGAATTTTTTAAAAATTCATAGTCTAATTCAAATGTCCCCAGTGATTGAGAGTTTGTGGGTGGTAAGAATTTGAAATTAGTAATTATATCCTAAATCAGAATTTGGTGTCCACTGCTGTTCTGCTGCCAACCTTAGATGAGCATCTATTTCATGTCTGGACATTAAAGATTCCACCCATACTTTGTCATTACTTCTTTGTAAAGGAGTAAAGCTGTTTGGAAAGCCTGCTCTCAAGAACAGCCTGTAAAACATTTAAAGAGTTAAAAATAGCCTTTCATTCCTTTCAACACTCACACCACCAGGATTAACCTACATTCAACAGAAATATGTTAGATTCTTCTCTCTACAGAGTTCAAAACTCACAGGACGGAAGCAAACACCAGATGTCAGGATAATGTTTGCATACTCTTTCTTTCTTATTGCTAAATATTGTCCTCTAAGACTTGTTCATCATATGCAAATCAGTCTGGCAAATAGGCCCTGGCAAGTTATTAACCAATGCTAATTTAGGATCACTCAGAGGCATCCCACCAGACGAAATAAGATTCTTATAATGAGATGTGGAAAAGAAACAAAATATATAGAGGGGAAATTGCTAATTAAAATACCAAACTCTATAAAGACTTGATATTTTTAGTAAATTAAACAGATTCAAGTTCACTTTTTTGTTGGTACTGTATTTTTCAGTAAGATTTTATGTGTAAAATACTTAAACTCATAAATGGTAAAAAATGAACGAAAGACTTAAGAGTAACTGCTATACATATAACTATTGTAATAAAAAGTCTTTACTTAAACACTTGATGACCATTACACCTACATCTGCATTGTCACCTTTAGATCTGAAAAGCTAGTCATTTTCTTCTTGCCTCAGGTTGTAGCAAAGCCTCCTTCTTCTTAGGGAATATTAATCAACACCCAACCACTAGCCCAGAAGAAAATCAAAGAATCTACATTACAGAAAGAGAAGATGTGCTAAACAACAGCAGGCATGGAATAGATAAAAATTTAGACTGAAAATTATGAAAACACAACACAGAAGATTTAAGTAATCAGCTAGGGAGATGTGAGGCCTCAGGAATTGACAAAAAGGTCATAAGGAAAGATGCAGTTTAATTAGGAAGAGCTAAGCATAGGAACTAGAGATCATCATGTTAAGCCACTTCAGCTAGACCCAGAAAGACAAATACCATATGTTTTCTCTGATATATGGATGTTAGACTTCAAAATATATTCAGTGTTAAAACACATAAGTCCTGGAAGTAGAGGAAGTTTATGTAGAGAATGATAATGGACTAAAGAAAAGGGAGAGGGGGCAAGGAGAAAGAGTAATGGGAGAAAGGAAAGGAAATATCACATGTTGCCGTTAAGGCAAAACTGGGATGTATAGATAGATAGATAGATAGATAGATAGATAGACAGACAGACAGACAATAAATAGATACATAGATAGATAGATAGATAGATAGATAGATAGATAGACAGACAGACAGACAGATAGATAGATAGATAGATAGATAGATAGACAGACAAGACATGTAAGTCGGAAGGAGATTATTGGTGGGAAGAGGAGGAAAAGAGGCATAATGTGAGGATAATGTGGGAGGTGAACACGAGCAATGTAAAATGAAATATATGTAAGGGAATGTCAAATTGAGACCCATTAAGTTGTACATTAAAAATCTCTAATAATAAAAGACATTTATATTAAAAAGAAGAGAGAAGAGCTGGGCATGGCAGCCCATGGCTATAATCCCAGCACCTCAGGAAGCAGTAGGACTGTGAGTTCTTGGCTCCAGAGGCAGTCTGGGTAATTTAGGAGAGATTCTGATTGAAGACAATTAACTAATAAAGGGGCTGGGGATGCACTTCAGTGATGGAGAGCTCTGGGTTCATGCCCCAACACTGGCAAAAAAAAAAAAAAAATACTAAAAGAAAGCAGCACTGCAAGTCTAGTCAGGAAGTCAGGACAATAGGAAATCAATCACAAGTTATAAAACATAAATAGAATAAAGTTTATAATGGTTAGCAGAAAGGAAATCAAGCACATGAAAGACAAAAAAGTACTAAAACTAATCAACAAAACAATAAAAGAAAAATAAAGAAAACATGTTCAAATAGTGAAATGTTTTTAAATATAAAATTGGAAAGTAGAATGCAAAATAACTATATAAATTATGTAAGTATAGTTCTTAATGCATTAAATTCAACTAAGACAAACACTCATTTTCTCTAAGTAAATCTAACAAATACGCAAATGATTCTAAAGTAAAATAATACATAACAATTAAAAATAATTTGCCTTCCTACCTCTAGTTGCAGATTTAAAAGAAGAAAATAAATACTAAATTCTACTACATTAAGAAGTTTTCTATTTTTAGTGCCCAAAAGACTTTGAATTATGGAATGGAAATGTGGAGTTAGAGACAGGGAAAGGAAAGGGAAAAGGAAAAGAAATTAAGAATGGCTTTTAGGGACAAGAAAGGATGCTGGAGAAAGGTGGGTGAAGACCTAGGGTAATAAAAAAGTGGATGAACATGTTGAATGTACAATGTACGTTGTTGTTAGGTGCCTCAATTCCGTGTCTGATTCATAGCGACCCAAGTACAACAGGTGAAACACTATTGTCAGTGCTTCTCTACTATTCATAGGGCTTTCAATGGCTGATTGTTTTTTCGGAGTGGGTTTCCCTGACCTTCTGACCATACACCGAGAACACCAAATTCTGGTTGTTGTTATCGTTAGGTACCATGGAGTCTGACTCATAGTGACTCTCATAGGGTTTTCATAGGCTAATTGCTTTGGCATTGCCTCCAGAATGGATTGCTGCATCTTCCCATTTTTGCAGTACTGAGAATGTAACCCGGTACCTCAGAAACTGGAGAGCCATGCTCTACCAACTGAGCAAAATCTCAGCCCCTGCACAATGTATACATATATGGAAATAGTGCATATATGCACTATTAACTCGGTACTTACTAACTCGTATCTTATTAATTCCTACAGTTATTAACCTTATTAACTTATACCTTATTAACTCATACAGTTATGTGTTAAAGGGTAGATAACCCCTTCCTTATTAACTCACACATTATTAACTCGTACTGTTAACTCACTTATGGTTAATATGTGTTAAAGTGTAGATAAAAATAAGATGGAAAATATATACTAAAATGTAAAGTTATGATTTGTGCACTCTTCTGTTGTGAATACTGTATACACATAAAAATTCTTTGTCGATAAAAGGAAGATGTTGGCAAAAAAAACACTGTCACTTATATCTAAAATTAATGGCTATCTGTAATATACAAAGAACTATTAAAGGAATATATTTAGAGAGATGAAGCTATCTCTCCAATTCCTTGATTTATATCAATATTAATAAAGGAACTAAGGCAAAATATTAAATGTCTGCTGATGTAACATGAATTAGACTACACCAGGATTTGAGGGATGTATCTTTAATCATTTACATATTACTTATAATTAATAAATATAGAAAATAAAGAAATAATATAAAGTCACAAAATGCAGGGTGGTTTGATTAAGTCAATGTCTTGAAAAAATAGACTATTTAGATAAAAATATGTTGGGCAAACTACCACTTGTAACATAATAGTGGTATGGATAAGTTACTATAAACATTTTAAAGTAAAATGAGATATGTAAAGTATTAGATGATCTCATTAATTTTGTAATGTGTGTACAAAACAATATTCTGTACATAGAGAATTTTTCTTGTCCTTAAAAATACATTATTTTTGGCCAATTTTTAATTAATTGATTGATTAATTTTGTAGTACTTGTCAGTTGAACACAGGGGCTGATATATATGTTGCAAGTACTCTCCTACTGGGCTGCAAGCACAGTCCATTTTCTAATTTTTTATTTAGGTACAGGGTCTTGCTAAGTTATGCAGGCTGACTTTGGCCTCAAATTCACAATTTCCCTGCCTCAACATCCCATGTTCCTGGGATAACAGGCATGTGCCTCTGTGCCTGGTTCATTTTACATTCTTATATTTTAACACAACCCTGATGAGTTCAAAAACTTCAGCAAAAAATATTTCTAATATTTACTCATTTATAATTTCCTCAGCAACTAAATATTGTTTTCATACTGAAGTATAATATAGCTGATTTGCACTTTATTTTTTATAATGCATCAAATTTCCAGCGCTATATTAAATTTATCAATCTTTTGAAGGAACATGTGAAAATTCTCTTTTTATTATTTCCTATTCGATTACCCCCACATGTCTGTCAGTTTGTCGCACTGTGGGGGCTTGTGTGTTGTGATGAGGCTGAGAGCTCTCCCACTGTAACCTCGGACATGAGCAAGGTTACCCATGCTGGACAGGTTTTCAGCTGAGCTTCCAGACTAAGACAGACTAGGGAGTAGGACCTGGTGAGCCACTCCCGAAACAACTAGCCATTGAAAACCCTATGGATAGCAAAGAGACACTGTCAGATATAGTGCCGGAAAATGAGGCCACCAGGTTGGAAGGGACTCAAAAGACTACTGGGGAAGAGTTGCCTCCTCAAAGTAGAGTCTACGGTGATGATGGAAATGGAGTAAAGCCCCAGGGACCTCCATTTGCTGATATGGCATGACTCAAAATGAGGAGAAACAACTGTAAACATCCATTAATAATTGGAACATGGAATGTACGTAGTATGAATCTAAGAGAACTAGAAATCATTAAAAGAGAAATGGAATGCATAAATGTTGACATTCTAGGCAACAGTGAGCTAAAATGGACAAGAATAGGTCATTTTGAGCCAGACAATCATATGATTTACTATGCTGGGAATGATAAACTAAAGAGAAATGGGGTTGCATTCATCATCAAAAAAGACATCTCAAGATCTGTCATGAAATACAATGTTATCAGTGATAGAATAATATCCATATGCCTACAAGGAAGGCCAGTTGATATGATTATTATTCAAATTTATGCACCCACCACTAAGGCCACAAATGAAAAAGGGAACACTTTTATCAGCTTCTGCAATCTGAAATAGATCAAACATGCAATCAAGACATACTGATAATCACTGGTGACTGGAATGCAAAGGTTGGAAACAAAGAAGTCTCAGTAGTTGGAAAATATGGTCTTGTTGACAGAAACGAAGCTGGAGATCGCATGATATTATTTTGTCAGACCAATGACCTTTTCATTCCAAATACATTTTTTCCACATCATAAATAGAGACTAAACACATGTACTTCACCAGATGGAACATACAGGAATCAAATTGATTACATATGTGGAAAGAGATGATGGAAAAGCTCTGTACAAAATGTCAAAACAAGACCAGGTGCTGACGGTGGAACAGACCATCAACTTCTCATATGCAAGTTCAAACTGAAGCTGAAGAAAATTAGAACATGTATAGGAGAGCCATGGTATGACCTTGAGTATATCCCACCTGAGTTCAGAGACCACCTCAAAAATAGCTGTATTGCATTAGACACAAATGATAGGAGACCAGAAGACTTGTGGCATGACATAAAAGATATCATTCAAGAAGGAAGCAAAAAGTTCTTAAAAAGACAAGAAAAAAAGAAAAGACCAAATTACATGTCAAAGAGACACGGGACTTTGCCCTCGAATGTCAAGCAGCTAAAGCAAAAGGAAGACATGAGGAAGTTAAGGAACTAAACAGGAGATTTCTGAAGGCAGCTCGAGAAGACAAAAACAAATATTATTATGAAGTGTGCCAGGAGCTGGAGGCAGAAAACCAAAGGGAAGAACACACTCTGTGTTTCTCAAGCTTAAGGAAGTGAAGAAAAAATCCAAGCCTCGACTGATAGTATTGAAAGATTCTAAAGAGAAAATATTAAATGATGCAGGAAACATCAAAAGAAGATGGGAAGAATACACAGAGTCATTATACAAGAAAGAATTGGTAGATGACCAACCATTCCAAGAGGTTGCATATGAAGAGGAACCAATGGTGTTGATGGACGAAGTGCAAGCTGCCTTGAAGGAACTGATGAAACACAAGGCTCCAGGAATTGATGGGATATCAATAGAGATGTTTCAACAAACAGATGCAGCGCTGGAGGTGTTAACATGTTTATGCCAACAGATTTGGAAAACAGCTACTTGGCCAACTGACTGGAAGAGATCCATATTTGTGCCTATTCCCAAAAAAGGGGATCCGACTGAATGTGCAAACTATCGGACAATATCATTAATATCACACAACAACAAAATTCTACTAAAGATCATTCAGAAGCGATTGCAGCAGTATGTAGATAGGGAATTACCAGAAAATCAAGAGGGATTCAGAAGAGGGCGGTGAACCAGGGACATCATTGTTGATGTCAGGTGGATATTAGCTGAAAGCAGAGAATATCAAAAAGATGTCTATCTATGTTTTATTGACTACACAAAAGCATTTGATTGTGTGGATCATAACAAATTATGTATAACACTTTGGAAAATGGGAATACCAGAACACCTAATTGTGCTCATGAGAAATCTGTACATGAACCAGGAGGCAGTTGTTCGAATAGAACAAGGAAACACTGCGTGGTTTAAAGTTGAGAAAGGTGTGGGTCAGGGCTGTATACTTTCACCCTGTCTCTTCAATTTATATGCTGAGCAAATAATCCGAGAAGCTGGACTTTACGAGGAAGAATGCGGCATCAAGATTTGAGGAAGACTCATTAACAACTTGCGTTATGCAGATGACACAACTTTGCTTGCTGAAAGTGAAGAGGACTTAAAACATTTACTGATGAAGATCAAAGATCATAGCCTTCAATATGGGTTACGACTAAACATCAACAAAACAATAATCCTTATGACTGGGTCACCATGCAACTTCACAATAAATGGAGAAAAGATTGAGGTTATCCAAGATTTTGCTTTGCCTGGCTCTATAATCAAGACCCATGGAAGCAGCACTCAAGAAATCAAAAGACGCATTGCTCTAGGAAAAGCTGTGGCTAAAGATCTCTTTAGAGTATTAAAAAGCAAAGATGTCACATTGAAGACGAAGGTGTGTCTGACTCATGCCATGGTATTTTCAGTGGCATCATATAGTTGTGAAAGCTGGACATTGAACAAGAGAAACAGAAAAAGAATTGATGCTTTTGAATTGTGGTGCTGGAAATGTCTGTTGAATATACCATGGACTGCCAAATTACCAACAAATCTGTCCTAGAAGAAGTGCATCCAGAGTGCTCCTTGGAAGCAAGAATAGCCAGACTGTGTCGTACATTTTTCGGACATGTAGTCTGGAGAGATCAATCCCTGGAGATGGACATGATGTTAGGGAGAGTGGCAGGTCAACGCAAAAGAGGAAACCCCTCCACCAGATGGATTGACACAGTGTCTGCAACAATGGGCTTAAACATAAATAAAATGGTTTGCCTGGCACGGAATCGGCAAGTGTTTCAATCTGCTGTACATAGGGTCGCTATGAGTCGGACTCAACTCGATGGCACATAACAACAACAACAACAACATTCCATTACACTCATTTTTCTTCTTTAAATTTCTGTTAATATTTCTATTATTGTTTTCAGAATTAATTTGAATATATTTTTAAACTCACTTGTAATATATTTTTAAAATTTGATAGTTGACTATGAGTTCATACTGTTTGACAGTTCATCTGCTGATAGTTGAGACTCTTGTCGAAGTTGTATTCCTTCAGAGAACACTTGTTTACTTCTGTGAGGTCCCCAGATTCACTAATAATTTGGCACCAATTTAAACTTAAGATAGAGTGTACAAGTAAATATATACAAGTAAACTGAAATCGATGTGAGAAGCAATACCTGTGATGTCCTGGAACAAGTTCTTGTCCCAACAGCCCAATTTTTTTTTAGACAGCCTTGTAGTATTATAGTGCATAAGTCGTGCTTGTATTGAACCTGGAGGCATGTTTATATCTATTTCATCCTTTTACTGAGAATACAGGCCTTCAAGGTCTCGATGTTTTGTTTAGTTGCAGACTCTTTAGTTGTCTATTAAAATAATTCAATTCTTATTACTCAAATGGATATATATTACATATACATATATAAGGTATGTGAGTACATGAATGCAACAAATTGTGAAAAATAAAAAATGGAATTTCCCAAAATTCAATAATATTTTATATTATAGCCTTCCTTTTTTAGTTGGATTGAACCATTTTGAAAGATATTAAAGGTATGATTAAATGTACTGTTGTTGTTAGATGCCCTCAAGTTGGTGTGACTCATAGTGAACCTTATAGAGTTTTCAATGCCTGTTTTGAGATTGCTTCTGGAGTGGATTTCCATGTCCTTCTCCAATTTTTGCAGTGTTGGGGATAAAACTGAGGGCCTGATAGAGTGCAGAGCAGCACTCTCCCAACTGAGCTACACCCCAGCCCAAGTAAGTGCATAAGAAGTATAAATCAATTTCTCAAGTAAAATTGCAGTCAAATATCATCATGATAAGCACATTCATAGGTTAAATAAAAAGATCTTAAGTTATTAATGGCAAAGAGTGCTTGAAATATTGAAAATAACTTATGTTTTTCTTTAGTGCAGAGTGTTTCCTTAGTGCAGAGTGTAGAAGAAAGGAATAGGTGTTTTCTATAGCATTGCCAATTACCAGCAGTGGTAACATTAACATGTTTGAATTTTCATTTACTCACAGATAAAGAATCACAGATAATAACCAACTTTCAGTACTGACTTTCTAATTAAAATTATGTATGTGAAGAATTTGATATTTCTAAATATAAAGTGGCAAATTTTTATTATACACTTATACATCAGAATACTTTTTTAGTCTTATCATTCATTGCCAGATGGCAGAATAATTTGATAGCAGCCATAAGAAAAAATATACAGAAAACAGACTTAGTAATACCAAAAATTATTTTAACTTTATAAAATATTCATTGTGATTCTTCTAAAACACTAAAAGTTATCACAAGATTTTTAGAAATATAATTCCATTTTAAATCTGTCATATTCAAAGTACCCATAGAATATAAAGTACTTGTAAAGTACTAAAACTGATACAATAACATCTTAAACTCCTTTGCATAGTATAAAATTTCTTGGGATTGATCCCAATTTAATATAAGGTAATTGACTTTATATGTTAGTTCGTAAAGCAGTGATGATCATAGGTACATTGTTCCTGATCAAAAACAGTTTGTATCATGAACCTCCATTAAATATATATATTTTTAAATTCAGGACAGGCACAGTAACACGTGCCTGTAATTCCAGTGACTTAGGCAGAGGCAGGTGGATCCCAAGTTCAAGGCCAGAGGCAGCCTCCATAAGTGAAAGAGACTCATTCTCAAGATAAGAAAATTAAAAAGGCAGGGGGAGAGGTGCTCAGTAGTAGCATGCTTGCAAAGTAGGTTGGAGGCCTTGGGTTTAATACCCCAACAATGGAAATGTATATATAATTCTTCATTTTTACAAGACTATGTTTTATCAAGTTGAAGAAATTTTCTTCGGTGCCTATTAAAATAACTTTACAGTTAATATTTTAAACATAAAACATCTTTCAGATGCGCCCAATGAATTTATTATGTGGTTTTTAGATTTGATCTCAGTGATGAAATTATACTGTGAAATTTATTAAAGTTAATTATTCTGAATATATTGAGATAAGTCTTTCTGATTTATTATGTATTTTTAAACTGTGGCTTGTATTAGTTTTACATGGCTGCTATAAGAATTCATCATGAATTTAGTGGATCAAAACCAATTTATTATCTTATAGTTCTGTTATTGTTAGGTGCCCTTAACTTCAGTCTGACTCATAGTGACCCTATGTACAGGCGAATGAAACATTCCCTGATACTTTGCCATACACACAATCCTTTTTATGCTTAAGCTCATTGTTGCAGCTGCTGTCACAATCTATCTAGTTGAGGATCTTCCTTTATTTTATTGGTCTGCCGCTCTCCCCAAAATGATGTCCTTTCCCAGGGATTGGTCCCTTGTAGCAAAAAATGTCCAAAATATTTAAGCTGCAGGTTAGTCATCCTTGCTTGCAAGGAGCAGTCTGGTTGCACTTCTTCTAGGACATATCTGTGGATTCTTTTGGCAGTCCATGGTATATTTAAAAATCAATTCCATCAGCATAATTCAAAAACATAACTTTTTCTCCTGTCATCGTTATTCACCCTCCAGCTTTTACAACTATATGATGTGAATGAAAATATCATGGAATAGATCAGGTACATCTCTGTCTTCAATGTATCATGTTTAATTTTTAACACTTTAAAGGGTTTTTTTGCAACAGCTTTTCCCAAAGCAATTCATCTTTTAGTTTCTTGACTGCTACTTCCATGGGTGTAGAACCAAGTAAAGCAAAATCTTGGACAATATCAATCTTTTCTCCATTTACTGTGAAGTTGCTTACTGACCCAAATGTAAAGATTTTTTTTCTTGACATTGAGGTACAATTCATAATGAAGGCCATGTTCTTTGATCTTTATCAGTAAATGTTTCAAATCCTCTTCACTTTCAGCAAGCAAAGTTGTGTCATCTGCATAACATAGGTTGTTAGTCTTCTTCCATTCCTGCTACCACATTCTTCTTCATAAAGTCCAGCATTTTGGATTATTTGTTCAGCATAGAGATTGAAGAGATAAGGTGAAAGAATAAAGATCTGATGCATACCTTTCATGAGTTTAGGTCAGGAAGTGTTTTCTCATTCTATGGGATGACTGCTTCATGGTCCATGTACAGATTCCTCATGAGTACAATTAAGTGCTCTGGTATTCCATTCTTCGTAATGTTATTCATAATTTGTTGTGATCCACACAGTCAAATGCCTTTGAATAGTCAATAAAGCATAGATATACATCTTTTTGGTATTCTCCACTTTCAACTAATATCCATCTGACATCAGCAATGATGTCGTTGATTCAATGCCCTCTTCTGATTCTGGCTTGATTTTCTTGAGAGTTTCCTGCCTATACATTGCTACAATCACTTTTGAATGAGTTTTGGCAAATTTTTGCTTATGTGTGATATTAATATGGTTTGATAATTTCCACATTCATTTGGATCCCCTTTCTTGGGAAAGGCATAAATATGAGTCACTCCCAATCAGTTGCTCAGGTAGCTGTTTTCCAAATCTCCTGGCTTAAACAAGTTAATACCTCCAGTGTTACTCTGTTTGTTGAAACATCTCTATTGGTATTCCATCAGTTTCTGGATCCTTCTATTTCTCCAATTCCTTCAAGGCAGGTTCCACTTCTTCTTTCACTACTGTTGGTTCCTGATCATGTGAAACCTGTTGAAATGGTTGGTCATCCACCAATTCTTTGGTATGACTCTGTGAGTTCTTTCCATATTCTTTGGGTGTTTCCTGCATCATGTACTATTTTCTGTGTAGAATCCTTCACTGTTGTCTCTCGAGGCTTGAATTTTTTCTTCAATTTTTTAAGATTGAGAAAAACAAAGCATGTTCTTCCATTTTAGTTTTCTACATCCAGCTCTTTGCACATGCCATTATAATACTTGATTTTGCCTTCTCAAACTGCCCTTTGAAATATTCTGTTTAATTGTTTAACTTTGTCCTGTCTTCCTTTTGCTTTAGCTTTTGGACATTCAAGGGCAAGTTTCAGGGTCTCTTTTGATACATAAGTTGGTCTTTTCTTTTTTCCTTGTATTTTTAATAACCTTTTGCTTTCCTCATGATGATGTCTTTGATGTCATACTGCAGCCTGTTTGGTCTTCAATCTTTATTGTCTAACACATCAAGTCTATTTTGTGATGGTCTTTGAACTCTGGTGGTATACACTTGATTTATGAATACTTTTTCTAATTTTCTTCAGTTTCAAGTTGAACCTGCATACGAACAGTTGATAGTCTGATCCCCATCAGCACCTGGTCTCGTTCTGACTTCTGATATTGACATTTTCCTTCATCTCTTTCTGCAAATGTAAACAGATTGGGTCCTGTATGTTCTTTCTGGTGAATTCCATGTGTACAGTTTTCAATTATGTTGGTAAAACAAACTTACTTGCAGTGAAACGGTCATTGTTTTGACCATTTTCTAGCTTATGATCTCCAGCATCATTTCTGTCACCAAAGACATATTTTCCAACTACTGAACCACTATCATTATTTCCAACTTTTGCATTTCAGTCACCAGTAATTATCAGTGCATCCTCATTGCATGTTTGATGAATTTCATTCTGGAGAGGCTGGTAAAAATCTTCCCTTTCTTTATTTTTGGCCTTAGTAGTAGGTATGAAAATTTGAATAATAATGATATTAACTGGCCTTCCTTGTAGGCATATGAATATTATTCTGTCAGCAACAGCTTTGTACTTCAGGACAGATCTCAAAATGTCTTTTTTGAAGATGATTGCAATCCCATTTCTCTTTAAGGTGTCATTCCCAGAATAGTAGGCCATATGATACCATGATTCAAAATAGCCAATATCAGTCCAATTCAGCTCACTGATGCCTAGAATGTCAATGTTTATGCACTCTGTTTCCTTTTTGAAAATTTCTACTTTTCCTAGATTCATACTACATACACTTCACGTTCCAATTATTAATGAATGTGTATAGTTGTTCCTCCAAACTTTGAGTAGTGCCACATCAGCAAATGGAGGTCCCTGGGGTTTTACTCCTTTCCTGTCATTAAGGTTGACTCCATTTTGATGAGACAACTTTTCCCAGGTTGTGTTTTGAATGCATTATAGCCTGAAGTCCTCATTTTCTGGCACCCTACTTGATAGTGCTTCTCTGCTATTCATATAGTTTTCATGCATAATTGTTTTGGGAGAGGGTTGCTGGGTTCTTTTCCTTAGTATATGTTAGTCTGGAAACTCAGCTTGCTGGTTTATGTAGTACCTGTGTCATAAATTTCAGCATCACAGCAACACGCAAAGCACCCACAGTAAAGCAAAATGACAGACAAGTGAGGGTCTTATGGTTCTGGAGGTCAGAAAATAAAATGGTTATACTGAGCTAAAATTAGATATTGTCAGGCTAGCTTCCTTTCTGACATTTTTAGGAAAAAATATGTTCTGTTTTGTTTATTTGATTCCTCCACCCCACCCCCCAGTTTTCAGAGTTCACCCATCTTGGTTCATGTCTTTTTCCCATTCATGGGCATTTGATTCTTTTTTTACTTATCAGTATTTTTATGTGGCTTCTTGTGATTGCATTGTGCCTACCACGATACGCTAGGTTAATTTCTTTATCTACCAGTCAGTTTACTAGGAATGTTAATTTCATCAGCACCAAAACCATTATCTCCTCTTTTCATGTAGTGACATATTTACCGGTTCTGGGAATTAGGATATGGATATTTTCATGTATCCATTTGTGGTGGCTTTTAGAAAAACAGATAGATAGACTGATCCCAAACATGGGGACGCCACTCTTATGCCTTAATCCCCTCCTCATGGTTCCACTACTTCTTTTTCTTTTCTTTTCTTTTCTTTCTTTCTTTTTTTTTTTCTTTTTTGTGGTACTAGAGGTTGAACACAGGCCCTCGTGCTTGCAAGCTCTGCGAGTGCTGTACCACTGAGCTGCACCTTCAGCTCATGTTTTCACTTTTTTTTTTTTGAGATAGGATCTCACTAAATTGCACGGACTACCTATGGTTTCAAACTTGCTATCCTCCTGCCTCTGCCTTCTGAGTCACTGGGATTACAGGCAGGTGCCACAGCACCTGACATCAGTTTCACTTCTTACTACTATCACATTGATGACTAATATTTAACATGTGAGCCAGACATGATGGCACAGCCTGTAATCCCAGGATTTAGGACATGGAAGCAGGAGGATTATGAGACAGGCCAGCCTGAGATCCAAAGCAAGATTGTCAAAAATAAAGCTAATTTTCAACATATGAATTTTGAAGTTGGAGGACATATTCAGACAATATCATAAATAAAGCAAAACAGGACAAAAGAACGAAGGAAAGGCTCTACAGTTCCAGAGTAAAAAGTTAATACAACAACAGAAATTTTGTGAACCTGTGAATTCAGATATGAATAAGGAAAAGAAAAAATAGAAGTTATACATGTTATCAGTTTGCAAGCACCCTTCTTAAGCCTCAGTTTAAAGTGTAAAGTCTGGATATTAAAATTTAGGGGAATAAGAAAATGCATAGGCATTGATAAAAGTCAACTTTGTTGAATAGACACAACAAATTCCACATATTTTCAGTGAAATTTTTCATTACTTTTAGACAATTGCCGGTACAAGAGCTATGTCGATAGAATAGTTGGTTAGTACCTAATCCTGGGCCAGGCTGTCCTAGTGAAGAAGTTCCTTTGTAGTATCCTATTTTAACTCCAGCTTCACACCAAATTACTTCACTACTCTTGCCATCAGAAATTACCCAATAGAAAGCAGCCTAATAAAATTAGGACAGTCCACCCAATAAGAACTTCAATAAGCCTGTGTGCACAGGCTTGTTGTTTCTTCATAAGACATGAGAGAGAAGACTGCTATCTGATTCTCTGATCACTACCTTGCTTGAGCATCTGTAAGTAATAAAAACTCTTAAGATTCATATTTGGTTGTTTCATTGAAGCTATCAATCCTTGATAATGAAGGTGCCCTGAAGGAACCCATCCATGTGGCCCTCTGTGAGCTCTTCTGTCTGGGATTTGGTGGCTGAGGGACAGTGGCTACCAGATAAGTTAATAGAAAACTAGAGGAGATTCATTCAAAATACTATAGAGTACCTAATCCACTCAAATTTGTATATTTGTTTTTCTTTTATATTAACATAAGTATTTTCTGACTGATTCCAAATGTTTTTAACTTGATTAGTAGTCAAGAAGTCCACCAGCACGTGTACTTTGGCGTATATCCCTTTTCTGTCAATTTAAGAAAAAAAGAACATGAAATCATCTGAAACCAATTGATTACTCTTAGTGCACATACATGACTGTAATGGATTGCTTATCTTGCTAAACTTTTCCATAGTATGATTCACTTTCTTAGGCCCCAAACCAGGAGAAAGACTTTACGAAAGCTGGTAAGTCTTAAGAATGTTTTTTCCCCTTTTCAATTTGATAATTACAAAAAAAAAAAAAAAAAGCAAACCCATACAAAACAAAAACAAAAACAAAACAAAGCAAAAAGGAAACCTCCAAATACCTTTACGTTGCTTAGTCATGGTAGTGGATAATGTTAGCTTTTCTCAGAAGTATTGCTGTGCTCTTTTGCTGGAGAATTTTAAACAATAAAAACTCAAAAGCTGTCTCAGAATGAGATCAGCCTCACCAATTCTCTTAATCTATTACAAGGTTAAAGATTCAGATATAGAGAAGAACTCCTTAAGTTCCAACTTCTCAAGTGAGCACCTCTGAAGCTATTGGCCCAAAGGACACTGCCATTATCCTCTATTTTGACTCCATGTAAGTGCTAAATATGTAGTGCAATTAGAAATATATTCAGTCTAAATAATAGCTCATATGATTTGAAAGAGGTTACATACCTGCTCTGTTTACAGTCTGCTCACTGTATATGATTGTTTCATTACCGTTTTTTGACTGTGCCATGGTGTAACGTTACCTACTGGAAGATAAGATTTTTTTTCCCAAAAAGAATCTAAGAACAAGTTTAAAGCTAGAAATTTAGAAAAGAAAGTAAAGCAACACAGTGCTTATTTTTAAGAGAAATAAGTGTTTACAGTCATTATCAGTAAGACATGAGAGCATTACTAAAGAAGGACACAAAACAGTTAAACAGAAGACATTTGTTATTTGAGTTGGAATCATTAAAAAAAGACTGTACACAGTTTTAGTTTTTTCTGGCTACTAAGGTACAAATTATACTCACAAAGTAATCAAATTCATGTAAGAAAAATGAGAAAGTAAACAATTTACTTTAATTAAGATAAGAAAAATTTGGAAATTAGAAATTAAATTGTCTCAAATCAAGCTGAGAAGAATTCTGAAAAAAATTACTGAGGATTTTTAAATTTATCTCCAGATGTCTCTAAAAAGAAAATACATAGGCACCTGTTTTATACCTGTTTTATAGAAATTAGCTTCATGATTCATATGAACATAAAGTCAGTTAATACATGAATAACAGATGTTCCTATCGTTTATACAACTTGCTGCATAATTCAATGGTGTAATGCCAACTTTCTTAGAAATTTCACATGATAACATGTTTGTTTAGTTAAAATGTTTCTAAGAATTAACCATATCATTTATTTTATATGGCTGATAACAAACAACATAAATTCTGAGAATTTACTGATGAAATTACTACCAGAGAGAGAAAATGGAGACATTTAGGAGGCCTGATTAGAGGACACACCAGCAAACTTTTCTTATAAAAAATATGATAACTATTAATTTATATAAAAATATACAAACAAAAAATCTAGACATTTCCTACTGCACCTACTCTGTTATATTTCAATGGTTATAACAAAGAATATTTGGAGAAGTATGAGAACTTATCTCTTAATGCATATGTGTGGCTTACCATATTTTGTCACTTAATAATAGAACAAAATTCTGTTAAAAATTATTGAGAAAAGTATTGTGTTAAGTCATGAACTATACTCTAAGTATTTCTTCTTTAAATGAAATGTGTACATTATGTTTTCAATCTCAGACAAATACTTTTGAGCAATATTTCAATTAAACAATAAATCTGTTAAAGCTTGTTATAGTAGAATCTTCATATTTGGAGACTTTCAAGACCATATAATTAACAAGTATATCACTACAGACAATGATATAACTTACTGGGGACTTCTGGTGTGCTTTGAAGTATTTTTCTAGCATACTTTTTATTTTTTACCTGAACTCAGGGCCTCACACATTTACCATGCTGGGCAAGTGCTCTATCACTTAGTTGTACCCCCACCTGTTTTAATTTTCCTTTTAATTTTGAGACCAGGTTTCGCCAGGTTGCACAGGCTGTGTCTGACCTTGAACACAATTCTCCTGTGTCATATTCTGATACTTTCTGATTATGTCATTATGTTATATCAATAAGAATAAACAAATGTATAGAGATTATGACAAGAAATTTGTAGTAAAAAATGAATATTTAAAAATATCAAAGTAGCTTTTTGAAGAAACAGGTGAAAATGATATACTTAGAGATAAATTTTTGATGTGATTTTGTTTTAATTTTATAAACCTCTGAACAATATTTGGTTATTATGTGTTCTATATATATGTTGTTGTTGTTAGGTGCCATCAAGTCGGTATCTGACTCATATCTGTACAACAGGGGAAACACTATTGCCAGTGCTTCTCTGCGGCTCATAGGGTTTTCAATGGCAGGTTTATTTTTGGGAGGGGTTTGCCAGGTCCTTCTCCCAAGCCTACAGCTTCTGGTGTTCCCAGGCGGTCTCTCATCCAGGTACTAACCAGGCCCGACCCTGCTTAGCTTCCGAGATCTGACAGGATCAGATGCCACAGGGCTACCACTGTAGGCTCTCTCTATATATATATATATGTATGTGTATATGTATATGTATATGTATATATGTATATATATACATACATATATATGTATATATGTGTGTGTATATATATATACATACATATATATGTATATATGTGTGTGTATATATATGTTTTAGTTGTTATGTTTATCAGGGAACACTAGAATAAAAACAGCTAACTCTTATCAAATGCTCAAAATGTTCCTTTTCATTTATTTTTTTAACATATTAACGGATTCAATTAATAAAATTGTCCTGTACTATGAGAAGCAATATTTTAGCATTTTTCAAAAGTGAATTTTTAATCTAATTTTCATATTTAGTGGAACAGATACAAGATATGCCCAAGTGTGAGAACTTTCTCTGTTTTGAGCTAGCCTGTTCTAAATGTCTCTAATTTCTCTCAGAGTGAATAAGTGTGCATATGTATTTGCTATTTATTGAGCCACTATTCAAGAGATTTTTTTTTGTCGTTACACGCACAACTACTCTTTCTCCTCTAGATACCCACTTTTATTTAAAGAAAAGAACATTTTATTTTTGACCAGTGAAAAATGTTAAACTAAATGTTTCAGTCATTTTCATCAGGAAGGTGCACGAACTAACAAAGTGTATGAAGCTGCTTTCCGTTTTATTTGCTCTTAGATTACAGAACTCTAATTTTCATGGAAATTGACTTTACTCTGCTTTTGGATCTTCTATGAATGTTACTTTATACATCATCAACTGAGAATACATATATATATATATATATATATATATGTATGTTACTGTCTACCTCTGTCCCACCCTGGAGATGATCCCAGATGCTCCAAGATCTTGGAAGCTAATCAGGACCGGGCCTGATTCGTCCTTGGATAGAAGATTGCATGGGAATACCAGGTGTGTTGTAGGCTTGGGAGAAGAACCCAGTAACCCACTCATGAAACAATCAGACATTGAATACCCAATGAATGACAGAGAAGCACTGACCATAGTGCCAGGCATGGCAGTGTCAGGGAGGGTTCATGTGTACCCAGAGTCACTATGAGTTGGACTCTACTCAATGGCACCTAATAATAACAACATATGATAGACCATCTTCAACTGAAACATTAAAATTGATTATCCTTTAAGTTTTTGTACTGTAATTTCTATAAGTATGGCACTAATGAGAAGTAGAAATAAAATATGTTCATGGATAAGATGTTTAAGAACATTGTACTCTGGGATAATAACAGGAAGAAGGGATTCCTTTTAGTGAGAAGAGTAGACATTTGATATGCAATATATCACTAAATGCCTGCAGTGGTACCACTGTGGTGTCCAATCCCGTGAGATCTCAGAAGCTAAGCAGGGATGGGCCTGGTTAGCACTTGGATGTGAAGCCGCCTGGGAACACCAGGTGATGTAGGCTTGAGAGAAGAACCTGGAAACCCACTCCCAATAAACAATCAACCATTGAAAACCATATGAATTGTAGAGAAGTACTAGCAATACTGTTTCACCTGTTGTAGATAGGGTTGCTATGAGTTAGACATTGACTCCCTGGCACCTAACAACAACAACAAATCACTAAATATAAATTAGAATATGACTATTCATACTCTGTGTACTCAAACTGCTCCCTTGTCACTTCTTCTCCTTACTTTGTAACTTCAAAATCAGCATGACAGGTCAATAAGTCTTAAAAATCAGAGACAGATTTTTTTTTTTTTTTTTTTTTTTTTTTTTTGGGTACTGAGGGTTGAACTCAGGGCCTTGCACCGGCATGTTTTGCAAGTGCTGGACCACTGAGCTGCACCTTCAGCCCATTTTTTTACTTTTTGAGACAGAATCTCGCCAAGTTACACAGACTGCCTCTGTTTCCGAATTTGTGATCCTCCTGCCTCCACCTCCAAAGCCGTTGGGATTACAGGCGTACGCCACTGCGCCTGGCTTAGAGACAGATTTTTTAAGGACGAAAAGAAACATTAAGAAAAAAATTTACACTTATAGCATTATAAAAGTCTTTTCTATGAATTGCTATGATAGAATCTTCTAATTTCATATTTACACCATTAGAGTGGCATGTCATGTGTAATTTATCTTGGTCATATGCCTAAATTTGACACTTTCAGCAATTATTAAGTGTAATAAGTAATGGATATTTTACATTTGTGTCCTAAACTTAGACTAGTACTCACTAACCTCAACAGTAAATAAGAATTGAGGCATCTGAATTAAATATCATACAGAGTATTTATTTATTTTAATCAAATTAAATGAAAATGGACGACTTCTTTTATATCTTTGTATCTTTGTATTGCCTACACGTATCTGTTAGTTTACTTGAAAAGTTTTCAAAAATAAAGACATAGGAGAATGACTTCACAAAGAAAATGTATGTATGTATATATATATATATATTATATATATGTATATATATTTTATATATATATATATATATATATATATATATATATATATATATATACACATACACATACTGGAGGTCAAACCCAGGACTTCATACTTGCATGCTTTGCAAGTGCTAGACCAGTGAGCTGCACCCTTATGCCATTTTGTTACTTTTTGAGACATGGTCTCACTAAGTTACACAGACTGCCTCTGCTCTGGAATTTGGGACCCTCCTGCTTCTGCCTCCCAAGTCTCTGGGATTATAGGTGTGTGCCACTGCAATGGACTAACAAAGAAAATGTTTATATATTTTATTAAGGCATTTGCATTAATGATCTGACTGTTTTTCTCATATATCTTTTTGTTTATTGTACATTTTTCACTATTTGTCTTCTTCTAAATATGTTGATTTTGTTGTTTTTCTTAGGTGTCATTGAGTCATTTCTGACTTATAGCGACCCTTGTAGGGCTTTCAATGGCTGATTGTTTCAGGGTTGCCTTGGGAGTGGAGTGGATTGCCATGTCCTTCTCCTATGTGTTGATTTTTACTGGTTATATAATAATGTCTTTCCCTATTTTATTCAGATTTCTATATAGAAATATAGACTGTTAGTATAAATTCTAACAAGAAAACTAACATGGAAATGTGTTGAGCAGAAAATATTAGTATAAATTCCAGCAAGATAACTAAAATTGGCATGTCTTAGGTGGTAAATGTTCATTTCAAAACATTTAAAACTAAGCTGAGGAGGGCAATCTTCCCAAAAATATGATGCAGGCTATTTGTCATGTTTTCCTTGTCTTTTACATGTGTAGGGATTTTAACTGATCCCTGGGCTGGGATTTAGCTGGGCTGGGATTTAGCTGGGCTGGGATTTAGCTCAGTTGGTAGAGTGCTGCGCTGCAGTCTCTGAAGTGCTGAGTTCAATTCCCAGCACCGCAGAAATGGGAGAAAGGCCTGGCAATCCACTCCCAAGACAATCCTGAAAACAGTCAGCCATTGCAAACCCTATGAGGGTCGCTATGAGTCGGATACCGACTCAAGGCACCCAACAACAACAAGTTAAACATTCTGCTCGTGAATAGCCACCAAATGGCAAAAATGTAACATTTCTCATTTAATGTACATTTTGTATATGAGAAGTATTTTTATTAATTATTCTTTGTTACATTGCTTGTATATACATAAAATTTCTATATAAAATGATCTTTACAAAATATTTTTCTACTAATAAAATAATCAACCCATACTTCCAAATTAGGGAAATAGGTATAAAACTTAGCAATTTTGATGGAATATTTTTCACACATTAAAATATTTTGTGTCATAAAAAAGTATTCTTGTATAATGAAATAATCAGAAAAATGATAGGTAAAAGAAATCAAGAAATACAATTATCTATATACAAGCGATACATATGTAATGAAGTGTCTTAACAGAGAGATGATAAAATATTTAACAATTTAAGTGTAGGGTTGTTGTGGTCGTTAGGTGCCATCCAGTCAGGTCTAACTCATAGCGACCCTCATAGGGTTTTCAATGGCTGATTGTTTCAGGGTTGCTTCCAGAGTACATTGCCATGTCCTTCTCCTGATTTTGCAGTGCTGGGAATCAAATCTGGGTCTTCAACTGAGCTAAACCCCAGCTGAACCCCAGTCTTCAACTGAGTTAAACCCTCAGCTAAATCCCAACTGAGCTAAACCCCAGCTTATCCTATACCCCAGTATAGGGTAAGATTACAAATTTTTTGCATTTTATTTTTCAGGTCCCAGTTTCTCAATTTTTACAAAGGACAGAGAAAAAAACAAAATCAATACTACAGATACAAGAACAGAAAACACACACCAAAGTTATCAGGCATCTAAAAGGGAAAAAAAGCAGAAACTCTATATTAGAAGATAACATGGATTAATATTCCCTTAAACTAGATGACATTTTGAATTGTGCCATTAAATGTTTTGATACAGTTGACTACATGAAAAAATTTAAAATGCAACACAGAATTTAAATTGTGAGCTGTACCTGTTGGCATAGGTCCAGCACTTGGCTATCAATTCAAGACCAGATAGGGGTATGTAGTAAGATCACTGGAAGGAAGAAAGAAAGAAAGGGAGGGAGGGACGGAGGGAGGGAGGGAGGGAGGAAAGAAGGAAGGAAGGGAGGAAGGAAGGAAAGGAAAGGGAAGGGCAGGGAAGGGGAGGGGAGGGGAGGGAGGGATGGAGGGAGGGAAAGATAGAAGAGGAAAGAAGAAAGAAAGAAAGAAAAAAGAGAGAGAAAGAAAGAAGAAATAGAAAAGAAAAGAACGAAGGAAGTACAAAGAAAGGAAAAACAAAAAAGGAAAAGGTAGTAATAGTGTTATACCCTTGTAATCCTGGCAACTCGAGAGGTTGAGGCAGGAGGATTTCAGGTTTGAGGGCAGAGGCAGCTTGGTCAATTTAGCAAGACATTGTCTCAATGTAAAAAGTAAAGATTAGGGTTGTGACTCAGTGGTGAAGCATATACATGCATGAGATCTTAGGTTCAGTACTCAGTACCACAAAACATGAACAGAAACAACAGAGATATAGTTAGAAGAGACAGAGACAGAGAGGGAGAGAAAGAGAGAGAGAGAGAGAGAGAGAGAGAGAGAAACCAGAAGTTACTTTGCAGCACACAAATACCAACAAAAAACTATGAAAAACGTACTTGTTTTATATATATATATATATATATATATATATATATATATATATGCATATATATACATATATGTATATATATTACATATATGAATATGTATGAATGATATATATAATATCAGACAGATAATGACCCAAATTGCATTTAAATTTTACAAAATTGTTTAAGATAATCTCTTAAACATATTAAAGGTGTTAAAATTAACTAACAGTGGGAAAAAATACAAATGCATATCAAATTCCAATACCACATATCTATATCTCTAACAGATTGTTGTACATTAAAAATTATGATAACTTTTTTGGCAAGCTTTTGAGAATAAAAATTCTTAAATATTGCTGGTGGGAGTACAAACTCATAAGGAGTACAAACCTATATTTTAGAGTAAAATTTAGCAATATCTAACAAAACTTACATGGATTTACCTCTTCACTCAGCCATTCCACTTTGGGGAATTTCTCCTGAAGAGGTAATAAAATAAAAATGCCTATACACCATATTATTCAATACAGCATTACTTTTAATTGCAAAATATTGGAAAGAAACCAAATGTTCATTTATGGGTGAGTTGTTGAATAAAGTATGGTACATCCAATGATGATATACCCTGAAGGCTTAAAAAATAGAGATCTTACTTGCAAATCTAGTAAATATTAATAAGGATAAAAGGAAAAAGAATCTAAATCCCTGCACTGCCTATATTAGAATAAAGCAGGGGAGGATAAGAATTTACATAGCTATACACTTATTCATTTGCCCAAATAGAGATACAGACAGAAGTATGTAATATATTTGTAAAATATCTACATTTCTAACAAAATATCTACATTTCTAACAAAATATCTACATTCCTAACAAAATATCAGTGTTCAATGGACAAAAACTGGTTGTCCAAATCTCAAACACAAATTGTTATTTTTGAGATCTATGTCCTGGGTTACCAGATTATAGACATATAGAGTTTCTTTCCTCATAGAATTGACAGAACAGTATAATAAGTAATTTAAATATACATATATATATATATATATATATACACACACACACACACACACACATATATATATATATATATACATATATATACATATACATACATATATATGTAATTTGTTGTTGTTAGGTGCCATCAAGTCATAGTGACTCTTAGTGATCCTCATAGGGTTTTCAATGGCTAATTGTTTCAGGATTGCCTTGGGAGTGGATTGCTACGTCCTTCTCTCATTTTTTTCTGTGCTGGGAATTGAACAAAGGACCTCAGAGACTGCAGAACAGTACTCTACCAACTGAGCTAAATCCTAGCCCATATATAGTATATATTTAAATATATATACTATATATATAAACTGAATAGCAATAGAAAATTGTTGGTGTTCTAATAGAAGTATAAGCAAGCTGAAATAGGCTTAACAAAAATAATCATGATTTATTTAATAAAGCATGAAGAATGCTGAGCCTGAGATTAGGTGTTTTCTACTTAGGTATATGATCAAATTTGAAAACTAGTAGTATAAAATATTTTCAAAAGATATGAGAGACTTACATTGCTTCCTTTCAATTCCTTACCAGTGCTCATGGAAGTAAATCTGATGTTAATTGGTAAGAGCTACTGTGTCAAACGAAGTTCTTACCCGCACAGAGAAGACTATATAAATCTATTCACTGTTGTTTGTTCCACTGGCTGACAAAGGTGTTACATCGGCAGTCAAGGTCTATGCAATACCAAATAGAGAAACCTTTGTCTTATTCTAGATATAAATGGGTCAGCTCCATTTCTTCCTATACTATTATGCTGAAAGCACTCCACTGTATCATACTGTTGTTGTTAGGTGTTGTGAAGCCAACTTCGACTCACAGTGACCCTATGTACAGCAGAACAAAACACTCCCCAATTCTGTGTCAGACACATGATCTTATTATGCTTAAGCCCATTGTTGAAGACAGTGTGTCAATACATCTGGTGGAGCATTTTCCTTTTTTCTTTTCTTTCTTTTTTTTTTTTTTTGTGGTATTGGATGTTGAACCCAGGGCCTTGCGCTTGCATCCTTTGCAAGTGCCGGACCACGGAGCTGCACCCCAAGCCCATATTTTTAGTTTTGGGGACAGGGTCTCGCTAAACTAGCAGACTACCTCTGGTCTCAAATTTGGGATCCTCCTGCCTCCGCCTCCCACGCCACTAGGATTACAGGTGTGCGCCACCATGCCCAGCTTGAGGGTTTTCCTTTTTTTCATTGACCTGCCACTCTTCCAAACATGATATCCTTCTACAGGATTGGTCTCTCCTGACTACATGTCCAAAATACACAAGATACAGTCTAGCCATCCTTGCTTCCAAGGAACACTCTGGTTGCACTTCTTCTAGGACAGATCTGTTTGTTCTTTTGGCAATCCATGCTGTATTCAATAATCATCTCCAGAACTATATTTCAAAAGCATCATTCTTCCCCTGTATCCCTTTTTCAATATCCAGCTTTCACAAACATAGGATATGAATGAAAACACCATGGCATGAGTCAAGCGCTCCTTTGTCTTTAATGTGACATCTTTACTTTTCAATACTCTAAAGAGATCTTTTGCCACAGCTTTTCCCAAAGCAATAGATCTTTTGATTTGTTGATTACTGCTTACACATTATGTTGATTTTAAGCCCATGTAAAGCAAAATCATGGACAACATCAATTTTTTCTCTATTTAGAGTGCATATTGACACAGTTGTAAGGATTTTGGTTTTGTTGATGTTTAGTCACAATCCATACTAAAGGCTATGTTCTTTGATCTTCATCAGTAAATGTTTTAAATCCTCTTCACTTTCAGCAAACAGAGTTGTGTCATCTGCATAACGCAGGTTGTTAGTGAGTTTTCCTCCCATCCTGATGAAGTGTTCTTCATAAAGTCCAGCTTTTCAGATTATTTGCTCACCATATAAATTGAAGATATGTGGTGAAAGTATATAGCCCTGATGCACACCTTTCTCAACTTCAACCAGGCAGTGTTTACTTGTTCTATTGGAACAACTGCCTCTGGGTTCATGTACAGATTCCTCATGATTACAATTAGGTGCTCCGGTAATCCCATTCTTGGAAGTGTATCCATAATTTGTTATGATCCACATAGCTAAATGCCCTAGCATAGTCAATAAAATGTAGATAGGCATCTTTCTAAAATTTTCTACTTTTGGCTAACATCCATCTGACATCAGCAATGATGTCCTGGTTCCCAACCCTCTTCTTAATCCAGGTTGATTCTCTGGCAGTTCCCTGTCTATATACCTCTGCAGTCACTTTTGAATAATCTTTAGTAAAATTTTGCTTGGGTTTGATGTTAACGATATTGCTCTTTGTATATTTACATTGTAAATTGTATTGATGGATAGTGGGTACTGCAGAGAAGCACTAATATTTAACTGGAGACTTGAAATGCTTTTTATTTTTTTTAATTAAAGAGATTATTATAATTATTTGGAGATAACTCCAGATTCACATGCAATTACAAGAAATAACAGAGATTTCATCAACCCCTTACCCAAGTTCCCCAGGTGGTAACTTGTAAAACTATTAAAAAAAAAAAGCTACAATGAGGACACTGGCATTAAAACAGTCAATATACAGAATAATTTCACTATTACAAGTGTTCTTCATGTTGTACTTTCATAGTCACATCTGTTTCTATTTCATCTCCACCATCTCAAATCATTGACAATCATGGATCTCTTCTCTATTTCTATACTTTGATCATTTAAAAATGTTATTTAAGCCAACTTATGTTAGTACACAGTCTTGGGCCCTTGAATTTTTTTCCACTGAAGATAATTCTCTCACTAATGCTCTGAGTTGTGCATATGTGGTGCATGTTAATGATCCATCCCTTTTTAATACTGAGTAATATTGCATGCATTGATGTACCGATTTGCATGCCTGTTTACCTGTTGAGGGACATCCTGGTTGTTTTCAGTGAGATGCTATTATAAATAAAGATGTTGGGATCATTCATGCACAAGTTGTTATGTTAATATAAGTCTTTCTTTCTCTCAGATAAATGTTCAGAAGTCCAATTTCTGGGTCATATGCTAGTTTATGTGTAGTTTAGTTTAAAATACACAAATTGTTTTTCAGAGAAGATATATAATGTTACATAATTCCAACAAAAATGCATAGATGATCCAATGTTTCCACATCCTTGCCAGAATTTGTTGCAAATATATTTTATTTTAGACATTCTCATAAGTATATAATGGTATTTTATTGTGATTGAAACTTGCATTTCAATATCATTTTCCATGTGCTACCTTTATGTTAGTATTAATCATATCATATCTTTATTTTTCTGATGCTTTTTTTTTTTTTTTTTTTTTTTTGGTGGTGGTACTGGGGGTTGAACCCAGGGCCTCGCGCCTGCATGCTCTGCAAGTGCTGGACCACTGAGCTGCGCCCCCGGCCCATTTTTTTTTTTTTTTTTACTTTTTGAGACAGGGTTTCGCTAAATTTCGCAGACTGCCTCTGGTCTCGAGTTTGTGATTCTCCTGTCTCCGCCTCCCAAGCCGCTAGGATTACAGGCGTGCGCCACCACACCCGGCTCTGATGCTTTTCTGACTGTGTAGATG
>VMDO01009150.1:61669-79321 GCA_007922755.1 Pedetes capensis | reverse complement strand
AATACTATATAGTAAAAGATAGAGAAGACTTGGATGGGAAACTTAGATAGGAAGGGGGGAGGGGGGAAACATAGAGGAGGGTAAGGGGTAACCTGTATGAATAATGCTTATCAAATTGCATATATGAAAATTGTCACAACGAAAAGCATGTCAAAATGAATCACATTATGATGTACATTAAAAATTTCTAATAAAAAAAAAGACTTTTGTCTCATGAAGATGAAAATGCCTTCCATCAAATAAAGGAAAGATAAAGTTATGATTTTATTTGCCTATAAAGCATTAAGTAACAGTGCCTAACTTAATTTTGCTGGAACTTTTTTTAAGTTTCCTGTAAATAACCAGTTATTTAAATGGTCTTTGAGTGAGCTTTGCCATCTCCCCAGTTTCCTCTTAAAGTGGCAAGCTGAATAAAATCTATCTATACTTGGTACAGGGCTGGGATTTAGCTCAGTTGGTAGAGCACTGCACTGCAGTCTCTGAGGTCCCGAGTTCAATTCCCAGCACCGCATAAATGGGAGAAGGGCCTGGCAATCCACTCCCAAGACAATCCCGAAACAGTCCGCCATTGAAAACCCTATGAGGGTCGCTATGAGTCGGATTCCGACTCGACGGCACCTAACAACAACAACAACAACATACTTGGTACAAAGAATCATGTTTTAACTCTTTTCTTGCTTGCTTCCTTCCTTCCTTTTTTTTTTTTTTTTCACTCCTAGGGGGCTGAACACAGGGCCTCACACATATATTGCAAGTGTTCTGCCACTGCCCTGCATTCCCAGACCTCCCAGACCCTTTTTTACATTTTATCTTGAGATAGGGTCTCACTAAGTTATGCAGGCTGCCTCTCCCTCAAACTCCATCTGCCTCTCCCTCTTTGGTTGCTAGGATTACAGGCATGTGCTACTTTACCTGGCTCTTGTTTTAACATTTTAAAAATGATACTTATTGTTGTTGTTGTTAGGTGCCGTCAAGTCGGTATCTGACTCTAGCGACCCTCATAGGGTTTTCGATGGCTATTTCAGGATTGCCTAGGGAGTGGATTGCCAGGTCCTTCTCCCATTTTTGCAGTGCTAGGAATTGAACTCAGGAACGCAGAGATTACAGCGCAGTGTTCTAACAACTGAGCTAAATCCCAGCCCGAAAATGATACTTAGACAAAGGTAAACCTACCATAAAAGAGGATTAGAGGCCTGGAAGTAGCCTGGCCTAGGCACAAGGACCCCATAGGAGCTGAGCTGGACAGCTAGTGACCAGCTTCCACCCTTGCCCCACCTGTGTCCACACCATCCCCCACAACACCCGCTGAGCTTGGGACAGATGAGCAGCATGTCACTGGATTTCTAGGAGTCTGGGCCATCATTATTACAAGGCTGGGATTTAGCTCAGTTGGTAGAGCGCTGCGCTCCAGTCTCTCAGGTCTTGAGTTCAATTCTCAGCACCACAAAAATGGGAGAAGGGCCTGGCAATCCACTTCCAAGGCAATTCCGAAAAAGTCAGCCATTGGAAACCCTATGAGGGTCACTATGAGTTGAATACCGACTCCACTGGCACCTAACAACAACAACAACAACCTCAAGAGCATCCAGCAGAGCTGCCAGGAAAGGATCCCTCACAGGGAAGCATGTGAATCTGGAGAATCAGTGCTCATCTTGGCCCACCACACTTTGTTAGAAGTACAAAGGGAATTTTCATACTGGATAACCTACTTTACTCAGTGATGTGTCCTTTAAAACTTTATATGTGAAACTGGGTGCAGTGATATACCCCTGTAATCCCAGTGACTTAAGAAGCAGAGACAGGAGGATCGTGAGTTCAAGGCCAGAGGCAGCCTGCATAACTTAGTGAGACACCGTCTCAAAATTTAAAAAGTTTAAAAGGAGTTGGAGGTGTGCCTCAGTGGTATAGCACTTGCCTAGCATGCATAAGGCCCTGAGTGCAAACCCCAAATATTGAAAAAAATAAAAAGGCTTTATAAGAGAACTAAATTTTTATAAATCTCACTCTTCCACTGATCTACACTTTGATATTTGTCTCACATATTTGGAATGAATCTTGGTTTATAAGGGCTTCTCAAATCTTTCCTGAGACCACCATGAGGCCACCTTTGCAGTATCAAAGACCCAACCTCATGGCCAGCAAGGCTCAGAGATCACTTTGCTTGTTCCCATGCTGCTGTCAGAAGGCTGAAAACTCCAGGTATAATGAGGAGCCCCTCCCTCCCCATCCCTATAGACCATGCTGGGAGACCAGGCTGTCCTCCTGGCCCTGTCTGCAAACAGGCATCTCCATTACCTGAGCTGGAGGACCTCCACTCTATCTTCAGCAAGCAAGCTCAAGCCTGCTCTGTTACCTCTTAACCACCAGTTTGCTTCCTTGGATACTATCTGTTTCTACACATTTGACTTCTTGTGCTAGATGGATTTCCTGGACTGGCCTAGAAGATCTCATTTCTCTATTTTATTTAGCATTCCCTGGCAATGGGTCCCCTTCTGTCTTGGCCCCTGCCTGGCTCTGTTCCACATTTGCTGGGTACCTCCTTAGACAGTATTGGACTGTATCTCTGATTCCTTCTTCCTCCTAGTAGGGACAGGCACTTAATGAAAGCAGGCACAAAGGGGCAAGCAGGCGTCTATAGAAATGAGCACTGCCATAAATGTTTTGCAAAAAGACCAGTTTGGATATTCTTTAACCTGGGAGAGCTGCAGAAAGAGTGGTTTGATCGCATACCAGGACACTCTGGACCATTCCCATCAGGCCAAAACAGAATGTTTTGGAGTCTTAGTGACCCTGTCCACCCTTCTTTATGAATCACAGATCAGACCCTTAGCTTTTGTTTTCAGCTTCTGATATTACCTACCTGTGCAGCTAGGATCAGTTCTGAATCCCTACCCATCTCTCTACAAAGGGCATGCCATCCCCTCAGCCTGACTGCTGGGCACACGAACCAATTGTAGGGTTAGGTGATGAGCGAGGTGGGCTAGAGGGAGGGTGGTCTGAATTCAGGAATCACTTGCAAAAGAGAAGAGAAATTTCATTTCTATGAAATCAGCTCTGACGGCTTTGTTTAATGTTTCCTCCTTTCTCCAGGACAACAGGAGAGGAAAATCAGGGTTGCCCAGTCCCATGTTTTCTCAGGCATATCACAACACTTTGGGACCAGAATTTACCTTATTGTAACAGGTCAGATGACTACCTTCAGGGGGCTGATCAAAGCTGACAGGCGCCTCTTCTGCTTCCCCTGGCTGAGACCAAATGCCAGGACTGCTAGGTGTGGAAGGGGGGCTGTGAAACGGGGACACCATGGCCTTGAGTCCAGGACTCTTGGGTGAGGCACCAGGCAGCAGAGCTGCTGGATCAAAGGTTAAATTGGCCTGTCAAGAAAAGATGGGGAATATTAACCAGAGATGGGGAGATGAGTTTCTAGTTCACTTTGTTGGTTACCTGGCCTCAGAACTGGTTGAGACTAATTAACATGAGGCTTTTTGTGTCACTTCTCAACCAATTATCCATTGTCACATCTTGTCCAGCTCCTGGAAGCATGGCCCACTCCTCCCATTTCTTGCTAACTGTGTGCCAAAGGCTGCTTTCTGGGATGCTTAGGCAGCACTGACATGAACCCAACAAAGATGCCCTGGAGCAGCCCCAATTGGCAGACAAGGTGGCCAGAATGGCACCTGCCAGGAGCACCTGGAGTTCCTGAGCTCTTGCAGTAAGTCCACACCCATGTCTTCTTCTCTAATAGTAGTTACTGCTTAGTGGGTGCCTACTGTTTGCCTGGCACGTACCATTTTTTCCTCTGTAACCACCCCACATGCTCAGTTTTGTTCTCATTGCACAAATTAGGAACATGGCTGAGGAATCTGCCCTGACATTGATCCCAGGTCCGCTTGTCCCTCAAGTCTCCAGGTAGGATTCTCTGGAGACAGCCAGAGGGTTGACAGCATGCTATTCAGGAGGCAGGCAGCAGAACAAATCAGTGTGTCCACCACTTGGGAGGTCATAGAGCAGATGAAACTAGACCAAATGAACCCAGAGGGCAACCAGAGGACAGAGTGACCCAAAGGTATGGAAGTCTGAGTTTCATGGGGAAAGAGGTGGGAGATTTCAAATCCACCCCATTGTCATGGAGAAGGTGGTGGAACAAGAAGGTGTTTACGGAAGGACTGAGCATCAGCAAAACCCTCCTCTTTAGTGCCATCTAGGGGCACTCCTCCTCCTTCTGCCCTCTACCTTTCCAAATCACTGCACAGGTGTATCCTCCAGACACCACAGCAGTGCCAGAGAGACAGCAGTAAGGCCTTACAAAGAAGAGATGGAGCTCAACAGGCAGGTGCCATAACAGGAAGTCCATGGGTTCTCCATGCCGACACACCTGACACCAGGCATTGGATCTTTCACATGATAGCCACAGAATGACCTCTAGCAAGTCCAATATCCTTCCCAAGTCAGATACCCTATTTGTCCAAACTTCTTAGTCTGACCTCTAATGTCTTTTTACACTTAGTCCCTATTTACTCTCTCCTGCTGCTCACACCCTCTCCCTCCTAACTCCCCTTGGCCTCAACCTCCCTCCAGCCAAGACTGCTACCCTGGGGAACTCCTGTGGGTATGTTAGGGCTTGTGCACTACAAAGCATTATACATGTTTAAAAGTTATTCATATTTTTATCATGATATTAAGAATGTATAATACAGACAAGACTGAATCATGGAAAGAATTAAACATATAAAATATGAAAGTTAAGAAGCAACACTATGAGCCCAAACCATGGCAAACAGAAGCATATGATGAATACCAGGGAAGACCACAGATGGCTGTGGGAGTTGGTGTACTGGACTAGTTCAGAGAGCTTCAGGGTAGAGGAAGCTGTACTTGGGAATTAAAGGAGAGCCCCTTCCCTCTAAATTTCAAGCAGGGAAATTTCCTCTCCATGACTTCTTACAAATAAAATGGATCTTGCTAGTCACCAGAAATTAAGCTTTGACTTAGGGACAATTTTAATGAAGAAAAGTCAGAGCTCATAACTCATTCAATTTTTAGAAGTATTTTTAGAATATTTAGAAGTAACTAAGCATTCCCTAGTTCTTTCTCCAAAATATCCCCAACAAAGAAAGTTTCTTTTGGGATTTAGCTAACCTATCCTACTATTATGGGAGAAGGACATGGCAATCCATTCCTGAGGCAATCCTGAAACAATCAGCCATTGAAAGCCCTATGAGGATCACTATGAGTTGGACAGGACTTGATGGCATCTAACAACAACAACAACAACAACATCCTACTATTGCTCACATTCTTCATCAGGTTCAACAATTAGACAACTAAATTTCATTCTTAAGTCACTGTGTTTCTCCAAAAGGCTCATTAATGACTAGAAAAGGGAATGAGACCAGGACTGCAGGGTACTGAATGTTTGGGAACTAATCTCAGGCTCTTGGGTAAAGGTTGTGTGGGCTGTAGAGAGGCAGAGATAGGATCCTGGGCTGCACTCTTCAGCTAGCTGCAGGGAGGGATGCTGGAGTTCTAGGGCCCCTCCAAGAGATCCCTGGTGTGTATGTGGGAGTCTGGGACCTCCTAGAGTGATCGCTTCTGGAGGGGGCGTGGTCAGGGATTTTCAACATGAAGTAGTTTCAGGGGACACATTGCAGAGTCCTCCCCAACCTCTCCAAGGTAGACTCATGGCCTGAAACCAGATATGCTTCCTTATCCTCAAACCAAGTGAGGTCCAAATCCCTGGGCTCCCCCATGGTTGAGAACTGCAGAGGCTCTTTATCTTGTTACCCCTTGGTGGCTACAGAACAAAGTGCATGAGCCACTTTCCTTGGGTCTGGATGGGAGCTTACAGTGCCCAGAGCCTTGCTCATTTTCCTGGGCAGCTGGACGGAGCCTGAAGAGAAAGGAGGGTCCCCCACCTCCAATTAAGCTCCATCGGGTGTATCATGACCACCCCTCTTGTGTGCCATAGCTCATGCTGGTCCCATACCAGGACCAACTTCCTCACTCCTTTCTAGCCCTTCATCCTTTAAGGAATAGCTCAGGACATAATTGTATCACACAGAACTCACCAAATTCTCCTGCCCACTCAACTGTCTTTGGTTCTCATATAGGGTAGGGATGTTGTTGCTGTTAGGTGCCGTCGAGTTGGTATCCCATTCATAGTGACCCTCATAGGGTTTTCAATGGCTGACTGTTTCAGGATTGCCTTGGGAGTAGATTGCAGGCCCTTCTCCCATTTTTGCGGTGCTGGGAATTGAACTCAGTACCTCAGAGACTGCAATGCAGCGCTCTACCAACTGAGCTAAATCCCAGCCCAGAGTAGGGATAGGGAGATGATTTTCCTCCCAGAGGACATTTGGCAATGTTGGCATGCATTTTTTCATTGTCACAATGTGTTGGAGAGTGCTACTGGCATCTAGTGGGTAGGACCAGGGAAGCTGCCAAACAGCTTGCAATGTACAAGACAGCTCCTATACTACAAAACTATCCAGCCCCAATAATACCAAGGTTGAGAAGCCCTAGACTAGATCAGCAGGAATCAACTGCCTACATACAACTGAGATCTGTCATTTACTGTCCTATACATCTTTTATTATACGAGATGTGAAAATCTTGTCTCCCCAACAAGATTGTGAGTTTGGGGAAAGTGTCTTCTCCTTCATGGATACCTCCAAGGGGCCAGCCCAGCTATGGACATCATTTGTATGGGCTCTGGGACACAGGGTGATTATTGGAGGCAGATTAGAATGCTCTCCAAACAAAGAACTTGGCCATATACTAATGCAATGTATAGCAGCTGGATTTCAGCTCTGCATAAGGCTGATGTCTGTGGCTACCTTCAGGTCTTGAGCTGTTCATGGAGTGTTTCTTGCTACTATAATATACTTTACCCATAAGAATCTTGAAGAGTCCATTATGTATCCATTAGGTGTTATCTATTAGGCACTAATTAAATAGACTTTTCTTTGACATGGTCCTTATGTGAAACCTTTGCCCTCAGCTGAATGCCCTGTGATCATCAACCTTGACAGCAATTTGGTCACTAACTGGTTACCAGTAGCTAACTTTCCAAGTGACATTTGGGGCTACCCCTCAAAATTCCTAAGACCTGCAAAATTTGTATGAGAGGTGGGATTGGTTAAAAGGTAGCATTGAGCACTTACCTGAAGTTTCTCAATCAGGGGTGAGCTCTTCACTTTGATTTTAGGAGGGTGGCTGGCATTGGGTGATGATTTCTACAGGGCATATGGACCAAAACAACTGTATAAGTGAGGGGAAAGGAGGTAGGTTCTGGCTGGAGCCCGGAAGCCACAGGCGGAAGAAGAGAAGTTGGTTTCACATGTCATCACTTAGTTTTCTGTAGCCCACTTACCTCATAAGGCCTGGGGGAGGCAGGCTTCCCTTCTCTCCCTCCCTCATGTTACCACTATTACAAGCACTTGAATCTATGAGTTGAGAAGTCAGGGCAGACAGCTATAGCACAGGAGGTCTCCCATCCCAAGAAGAATGATGTCCTTGTCATCAGAAGGAAAAACTATGTGAGGAGAAAGGTCTTTACCTCATGACTTTAAACAAGGTGAGCCAGCAGCTAGAGAAAATTTCAAAGACAAAAGGCAAAAATGACCATTCATTCCATTTGTCGCAAACAAAGCAGTATACCACAGACCAGGAATGAAATCCAACAGAAGTGTTATTGAAATTCCTCTGTTGAATGATATTTTGGAAAAATCCCACCAATTACTTTGTTCATAAATTATCATTTTCCAAAACATTGAATATTCATTTTAATTCAGCACACACATATATTTGGGTATCTACCACATGTCAAGCATTGTGTTGGTTATAGAAATATGAATATGATGTAGCATCTACCCTCTAGTAGTGATTGATGGCTATTATGTGCTATCTCACCATATCCATGTTCTGTTAGAGATTTTTTGTGATGAATTTACGTCAGGAATTTTTTCTGCCTTTGGATTCTTTATTTCTAAAAGGATTGATTCCTTAAGTAAAATCCCCACAACTGCGTGAGCATGATGAGTGATATAATGATTGGAGATGATGAAGCAAAAGAAAAAGGAGGCTTGCATGTTGTAATAGAGGCCAAGGTACAGAAAGAATTTTTCCTATAGTTTGGGACCAAATATATTACCTACCCTTCATTCCCATCTATTACTATATCTGAACCATAAGAAGAAAAATATTACTGCTCTCTTAGGAATATTCCAAGATACTTGCTGAGTGAGATAATAGTATTTTAATGATGGAAGGAGGGATATCCACTCACCTGATCTCCTCACAACCTTCATAAATCCCAGTGCCAAAAGAGAGTGTGCTATAGAGGGACAGTCACTGACTGGGACTTGAGATACATGCCCCTTCTGATTCTAGCTCTGACATGAGCCAGATGGATGTCCCTGGCTTCAGCCTCTGGTACCAAGATATAGTGGGTGGAATAATTGATGCTGAAGACTCTCCCAGCTCTAGGGTGCCCCCCGCTTCCATGAGTGGCCACCATCAGACATATTCCTGGAGCAGTCCTTCGTGGAGCCTTTGGTCTGTGGTGAGTACAAAGAGCTTCCAGCTTCAGCCGGGGGTCCTTAGTTTCTATGCTTTACAGTGGAATGTCACACGGGCACATGTTTTTGAAGATACTGTTTCAGAAATTGCAGTAACAATTTTGCTGACAAAGCTCACTTTAGATGATGCTATAATTGACCACTGACTTTTAAAGACAATGGAAATTCAACAAACACTGTGTCTTAACCTCAAGAAAGTACTGGTGGCCCAGGGGATGCACCATGGAACCCTTACTGATTTGAACTGCAGTGCCAGAAGTATCCTATATAGCTACTAAGGCAGTTCCTTGGACGGGCAGCAGGTGGCAGCATTTCCTTTACACTTTAAAGAGGAGCACCAGGCAAGAGCCTGGGGTTGTCAGTGGAGAAAAAAACAGATTTACATCCCTATATTTCTGTGTATATATGTATTTATATGTCATTCCAATAATCTCCTATTATGTCTAGAAATTATTTCTTAGAGAGAAGTGGTGTTCAGGCCTTTACTGAGCAGGATCTGCGGCTGTATAAATATTCTTTCAGCTGGTTCTTCCAGAAACTAGAGCAGGAACAGGGAAGGGGTAAGAAAGAAGGGATAAACTGGAGCCCTCCCTCCCTCCAGGTACCTGAAGTTTCTGGCACCAGTACCCCTACAGGTTGCGCTACAGGGGCATAGAAGAAGTGTGGGCAGCTGCCTCCATCCATCTCAGCCAGACAAAACTGGCCATTCATTTTATTTCTATGTGAATTTTCAGGCAAAAAAATGTCATTGATAACTGGAGGAAGTGTTCCTCCTATGTACAAGTAGCTTCTCACTCCAGGCAAGACTTTGAGTCTAAAATCTACCTTCTTCTTTATCCAGCCCTTGGCCATTATATACCCTTAATGTCTGGGCAATGTGCCCCATGGATGAAACCCTTAAGTTTATTTCTACAGAGTCACTGAAATGAGTCCTTTTAATCCAATAACCATGAACCTGACCCACCCCACTGCTTTTATTCCAGTGAGCAAATCTTTCCCACTCAGCCTCTATGCTCAATTTGGCTAGTGTTTTTTGTCCTCTTTTTCCAAATAGAGACATAGAGTCAGTATAGTGCAGTGACCCCTCCTGGTGTAAGCCCGGGTCATGAGGAGACAACCTTAGATGACCACGGCTTCAGCTTGCTACACAGAGCAGAGACACCAAGCCCAGATGGCAAAGGTTACAGAGAGAAGTTGGCCCTCTGTAAAGAGAAGTTGTTGGTAGATATTTGGTCATAGCATTGGCTGGTAACCCCATGAAACTACAGAATCATACTGTTAGCACTTAGAAGGACCCAGCAAAACAGTTGGTATTTCTTAAACTGTACTCCTTGAACTTCTCAGCCCAGGATAAGGCCTTTGTTCAGTGGAGGGAGGGCAAGTAATCTCAGAAGCATCCCCCAACTCCCACCCCTGTTGATCAGGTACAGATATGAGTTTCTACATTTCGGTGAGCTTCTGTTGATAAGCCTTGGGTTGACAAAAAGGCTTGAAGATCCTTCATCTACTTCAATTGCATCACTTTACAGATGAGAAAACATAGGGACCAAAAGGTCTGCCCAAGTTCACACAGGTGTTTAACATCTATTGTCAGAATACTGGTCCCCAGAAAAGAAGGGGAGGAAACAAGATTGTTTGAAGTGGGATTCAAGAACAGAACTGTCTTTAGCTTGCTTTTTCTGTTTTGAGGTTGGCCTCCCTGGCTGGACAACAGAACCTGCAAATTTATTTGTGGCATGACCATGACCATGACCATGACCACAGTGAAGGTTCATGGGCTTCTGGGTTAAGCAGCCACTCTAACAGCTACAATGAGATAAATAAGGCTGGGTGAACATGCAGGCTAGAGATCTATTACTGGCTGTGTTCTATGATACCAGAGCCTTTATTATGTTGCTAGCATTGACTATTTATATCTGAGGGCAAGGAAGCCTCCTGTGTGCTCTGGTTTTCTTCCAATGATCCAGAATAACAACCAGCCTTTTTGACGATAGGAAGAGTCATGAGATTCTCTTGCATTATAGCTCTGCCTTCTGACAGTATGTCCCCTATTCCAACACCTTATACCTTACTGTCAGACCTTAACTTTCCTAATGCCTGAATCTGGTGTGGTAATGATATATGACCATTATCTTTGCTGGATTTCTCAGGCTTAAAAAATGATGCTCCCATCCTTGACAGATCATAAAGAAGGCTCCATAGGAGAAGGTAGGGGCAGCCTAGATTCCAAAGTAAAAGATCCAAGAAGCATTATAAAGAGAGATACATTCTTGAATCTGAAATAGAGAAATTCCTGGCACACATTTCAAGGTCTAAGAGTGTGATATTCGTGCCTTTTCCTACAGAGAGGAGAAGGGAAACCCATAGCTTGTGTCCTCTACACCCACGCACTTACCTCCTCACCATTCTGGCCCAGCTCTACCTTGGGGGGGAATAGAGGGAGGGAGCAGGGTGGTTTCCTTCTTGCTGGTTTACTGGCTGGTGTCTACAGGGGTGGGCAACAGACAACACACAGAGAGAAAAAGAGAGAATGCATCAGGCAACAGGGAGGAAGAGGAAGCAAGTGGAAACCAGTGTGAGGAATGATTAGGGATATCTGGAAGAGAAAATATGGTGGGTGGGCAGCGTGTCTTGGGGGCTGTTTCCCTGCTACATGAATTAGTGCTATGTAACAGCCTACTCACTTGGACTTTCAGCATCTCCTCTCCTTTTTCCTTTCCTGCAGAACATTCTTTTACTTGAGATTCACTGGCCTGAACTAGCATCTCAAGATGACATCCACTTTTAGCTTTTTCAGCTTTCAGGCAGTGCCAGCTCCTTTGTCCTTTAGGAAATTCTTATAATGGCTACAAATCATGGACCCAATTTCCCAATCAAAGCAAATGTACAATACAGTGCACCTAAGAAAGCCAAAATTAAGTTCTCATTTGCCCCCTGGGGGCATGGGAGACCCCTTCCCACCCTGAGCTCCTTTCCCCCATCTCATTTCTAAAGAGCACCACACAATGCATGACTGGGAAAATCTACCCCAAATCTCTCCAAGGTCATGATACCCCTTTTCACACTCTCCTCTTCAGCAGAGTTCTAGAATCCCCTCCTCTCTTGTCTCCTATTGGAGTGTGCTTCCTTTCAAGTCCTCTCTTTCTTCTCAATTTGGGATCTACCCTAATCTTGCCTTGCTCCTAACTCCTAGGCTAGGTAGCAAGAGCCAAACATGGGGACGTTTTTACTGTGAACCAATCTGGGCCTGATATAGCAGTGCACAATCTAAGTGCATGCCAGGAGAAGATCAAAGTGGAAATGAGCCCACACTGCCTTCTCTGACAGAGGCCTTGTGGCTTTCCACCCTGCTTCTCATCCCTCCTCTCCCAGTACAAGTCTCACTTGGGTGGGGAAGGGTTTTGCACAGGCCTGTGGTAGTAGCCACACATTCCTCACATTCAGGGGGACCCTCTCTGACTTTGCTTCCTAATTTGGTAATTGCCAAGCCTCCTCTTTCTCTCTCCTCTGGGCCTGACCAGACTTCCCCTTCCTCCTGCCCTCTCCCAGAAAGGATGCTCAAAGCCTCCTGACTCACCTCCTTGGCCGCAGCCACCTGCTCCTGAAACTGCACAGCCAGCCGGGCCACTGATGGAGGCGCCGAGCTATCCACATTAGCATTGGTCTCTGATGGTCTTTCCTGGCAATCAAGAAGCAAAAGTTAATCAGCAAATGTTCACTCAATTTTTCGGAGTGTCAGGACAGGGTGTTGTGAAAGGCACTTGTTTTGTGTCAAAAGCAGGAGTGCTATGATGAGGTACATAACAGTATTATATTTTGTAATTGGCTCCAGTATTTAAGAACTTTGAGAAACCATTCAAACATTTAGTGAATATGCATTTGCAAATACATTTAGTGACAATGTACTCAGCCCTGGATGTGCCTCTGGTCCTGTCTTACAGAAGAGCCCAGAGATTTAGAGGCAGCACAAGCCAAGATTTCTCATTCTGCAAAGACCCCACTGGAAAATGACTATATCAGTGACAGCATGGGTGTTGCCTTCCCTTGCTCAGAGACTTTGAAAAGTTGGAGGGGGGCTGGAAAAATAGATTTTGAGAGAGGGGCCTTTGAGTGTAGGAAATGGGGTGAGCAGATGCACTTTCTTGAATGTTAATGTGTGTGTGTGTGTGTGTGTGTGTGTGTCTTCTCTACTTAATTGAATGCCTTGAGCAAAGAAGTGTTCAGTAAACATTAATTGAGTTAATAAGTAAATGACATGAAAGGCAGGTAGCAGATAGGATGAGAACCAGGCTGCAGACTCAACCATGGTCTTACTCCACCTCCTGCATGGCTTAACCTTTCTGTGCCTTGAGAGAGATAATAGTGGTGCAGCTCTCAGAAGGCTGCTCTGTGGGTTTGATGACTGACTATGTATCTGTAGTGCTAGGAAAAGGCTTTCGAAGTCCTGTTGTCCTTATGATTAACAATAGGTTGAGCCTCCAGGTTGGGTCATCAGTTTACTATCATGCTTCTGGTCAAGATGCACCTGGGGACACCATTCATTCCCAAGTATCATCTGTCACCAAGACACAGAGGGTGAGTCAGTGACCTTGGAACCTTACCTCTGCCTTGCTAAATATGGCCCACATAGCTACCTAGGTTGGTTTGTTTGTTTATTCATTCATTAGTGACAAAGTCATGCTATACAGCCAGAACTTGCAATCTTCCTACTTTTGCCCCCCATAGTGCTGGGACTGGAGGTGTGCACCCCTATCCCCAGCTCCTCTTGGTTTTAATAACAGATTTTACATGTCCAGTCCCAGAGATATTAGGCTTTTGCTTTTGTTGTCTCCAAGATGGTGGCATTTTTTACACAGACTGCAACCTTCCTCTACCACTTCCTTTCCTCATGTCTAGCCTAAAACTGGGACAACTTGGGCAGCAGTTTGAGAAAGCCCATCTCTGCCTGTCCATGGGTCCTGTGGCCTATGGGATAGGCATGTCCCCTCTAGCAGCAAGAGTGTACCCTGGCACCACGCACATGCCTGCTCACACACTTCCACTTCCCTAGTCCTCCTTTTTGTACTGGAATTATCCCCAAGCTTTCTGACTGAGGCTCTGGCAACCTTCCTGGCAATGAAATTAAGTAAGGAGGGTCAGCTTGGAGAAGAAGGCTTGTGTAGAGGTGGGACAGAAGGGCCAGGGCTTCAGACTTTCTGAGTGTGAATAGCTGGTCTAAGGGAAGACAGGTGCCTCATTCCTGGTGTCTACCATAATTAAGTTCATCCCCAGCTCATCCCAAAACCAAGGCTGATTCCACGGAATAATGCAAAAGGATTCATGTTTATTCAAGATGCCCCACAGGGCTAGGCAAAGCCAGAGAGCCCAAAGCCCCTCTGTGAGTCCCCACTGGGCAGGCATCACTGGCTCCAAACCTGTTTCACCTTCACACTGGCCATGTTAGCAATGGTTAGAGACCAACATCTTGTCTTCCCAGAACATGGGAGAGGCTTTAGGGATAATGCATAGTGAACTGAGCCACTCTTGGCAAAGGCTCAGGGCTGATAGGTTGTCCATCTCCTTAGCTTCTTGGCACATGACAGCTCAGTCTCTGTCTGTTGCTATTTATTGCTCGGGCCCTGCTGACTGGGCACCCCACCTCAGCTTCCCGGGTGCTGGTCACTGGTGGTGCCGCGAGGGACATTCCAGTTAAAAATAGAGCAGTGTAAGGATGAAAAACCCCTCCCAAACTTCCCTGTCTCAAGACCCACATTGGCAAGGGCCTCAGCAGCAGGGCACACACAAGCCTATGAGGCTTGTGAAAGCATTTAGGGCTTACAAGCTTGGTTGAAGGAACTATCATAATACATCTGAGTCTGTTTTCCTGGACCCTAAGGAATGAGATTTCTTTAGACTTTCCAAGGACTCTAGAGCTGGATTAAGCCTAGAAAATTCACTCATCACCACCCAAGAGAAGCCAAAGGGGACAAAGTATGGAACATCTGACCCCAGCATCTGACAACCAACAATGTATATCAGTTAAGTAGCAAAACTTAGAAAAGTGTCTTAAAAATTGTAAAGTGCTGCATAAATCTAAAAAAGTCATTAGCCATTAGTTTCACGGGTGCAATGGAAGAAGCCTGGTCTTGGGATGGACAGGAGCTGGTGGCTTAGCCTGTGTGAGGCTTTGCCTGGATTTCTGCCTTGTGATCTGGAAGGTAAAACTACAAACCTCCTCCGGTAGGTTCAATGCTGCACCCGCTCAGCCCAGGCCAGTGGCGCTCAGTAAGCCCTGAGGCTGTCTTGGTAAGGCACATTCCTACCTGGATTGTGCTCTTGGTTCTGAGGACTTTAGTGTCTCTACCCACTCCCCAGACTCCTCAGCCTCCCTGGCATTGAATTTTCTCTCCTGGTTCATAAAGTACTTAGCACAGAGCCTGAAATACAGAGTGTGCTGGTTCCTTCCCTCTCCTCCCATCCCATCCAGGCTGTCAGTGTCAGGGCCTGGGCACCTGCTTCCACAGCACTAATACTCTCAACTCATCTGACAGACCACCCTGGCAGCTGTGCTCTGGATCTTGGCCATTTGCCTCGACTTCAATTTGTCCTCTTCCTAGACCAGTCTCCACATCCTAAACCTGCTCTCTGGACTCATCCCCTGTGTCCTGGTTTAGTCCACATTTGTCTCCACAGGTCACCACCTCTGCTCTCTCCTGCTGGGCCTAGATATTCCTTATCAGCCCTCCCTGCCACTGTGCCAGCCTGCTGTACCAGCTAGCTTGGAAACCATGCCTGTGGTAGTGTCTGACTCTATGGAGGCCAAGAGAAAGCCACTTTTGGTGTTTTCTTTCCATTTCTATGGGGCTTTCACTGAGAACTAAGGAGACCTCTGTCTAGATGTCATGGAACTTTCCCCATGCCATTGCCATGTGGAGTAAATAGAATTTAGATGTTGCTGACCATCTGCATAGTGGAAACTTTTGTGTGTGCACTACAGGAAGATTCTACCTACCTCCCTGGCTCTCCTATGCTTCTCATCTCTTCTGTTTGCTCCAAGGTCTAAGTCTGGGCCACAGTTTAGGGAAACAAGGTACCACAGGAGACCTCATCATCCATGGCAATGACAGGGCTCAGCCTAGGGGCAAAAGAACCCTTGCTCTTGGCCAAAAGGAAGGTTCTCTTGATCACCAGAACAGAACAGAGAATCCAGAGCCTCAAAGGCATAAGGCATGCTGTTCTTTTGGCCTTTCAAACTGAAAAGGATTTTATTACAGTCATACAAAGTGCTCACCACCTCCCAAAATGCCTAACCATCGCCCACAAAGTCATTATGTCATTACTTCAGATGGATCGATATCGAGTCTGGGAAGCTGCAGTATTCCTTCCCCCAATGTGTCTGTCAGCTCATAGTGCTGTGGGGGGTTGAGCATTGTTGTGATGCTGAAAGCTATGCCAACAGTATCTCAGATGCCAACAGGGCCATGCATGGTGGACAAATTTCATCTCAGCTTCCAGACTAAGGCTAGGGAGAAGGACCCAGCAGCCCTCTCCCAAAACAATTAGCCACTGAAAACTCTATGAATAGTAGAGAACCACTATCAAATATAGTGCTGGAAAATGAGCCCCTCAAGCTGGAAGGCATTTAAGAAAGGACTGAGGAAGAATTGCCTCCTCAAAGTAGACTCAACCTTAATGATGAGAATGGAAGCCCCTAGGATCTCCTTTTTGATAATGTAGCATGAGGCAAAATGAGAAGAAACATAGTAGCTGCAACAATGAGCTCAAACATAAAGAGACTGTGTGTATGGCACAGTGTTGGGTGGTATTTTGTTCTGTTGCACATAAGGTCACTATGAGTCAGGCATGACTTGACAGCACCTAGCAAAAACAACAACAAAGTATTCTTTTACACACTTTCCTTATCCCTAACTCTTCAGTTCATCAGAACATCTGACCACTGCCATCGTGAATGACAGAGAGACCACTGGATCAGCCTAGGTGGTCCACTCATCCTACCTGCCTACTTACACCACCTCCTCTGTGGGTGACACTGTCCTCAGAGAAGTGATATGCTCTCTGTTATTCTTACATCTTCTAGAAGGGGAAACTAAGACCAGAACTTCTAAGTAACTTGCTAGTCATGAGGTCTGGCTGGCTCTGAAGTTCTAGCTCTTTCCACATACTAATCCTAACACCACACTGCCATACTAATCCTAACCCCACACTGCAGGGCTCATCTTAATCCCCTCCATCAATGAACACTCAATGGTCTGGGCTCTGGGGTGTAACAGTGAGCAAGGCAGAGTTCTTGCCTTTCTAGGGTTGCTATTCCAGTGAGAGATGCCAACAATAAACATATATACAGATAAATGCATAAGATGATTTAACTGCCATGAAAAATATAAAATCAGGCACTTTTACTATGGGGGTATGGGGAGACATCTCGAAGGAGGGAGTATCTGAGTTGATTCTTAACCAGGGAAAAGACAGGAGGAAAAGTGTTCCGAGCAGAAGCACAGACAGGAAGACAGGTTGAGGGACAGAGAGAAGAGAGTATGGCAGGGACATGTTGTGCACCAGAAAAGTATGAGGAGATAAAGGATGAGGGGCAGTCTAGGGCCAGCCCCATGTGGATGGACCACAGCAAGCAGCTTGAGTCTTTTTTTTTTTTTTTGGTCTTTTTTTTTTTAATTAGAAATTTTTAATGTACATCATAATGTGATTCATTTTGACATGCTTTTCGTTGTGACAATTTTCATATATGCAATTTGATAAGCATTATTCATATAGGTTACCCCTTACCCTCCTCTATGTTGCCCCCCTCCCCCCCTTCCCATCTAAGTTTCCCATCCAAGTCTTCTCTTTTACTATATAGTATTTTTCTATATGTCCTTCGGTTCCATTTCTGTTTAAGATAGAAACTTTTCCTGTAGTGGTCTTTGTTTCTATCTTGTTAGAACAATTACATGTGATTTCTAGTCCATTTATATTGACCTCATTCTTATCTTCCCTCCCCCCCTTTTAATGTGATCTGACCTTTGAGTAGGATTTTTCCTTCTTGTAATTTTGAGTCAGCTCTCTCATATGAGTGAGA
>VMDO01009150.1:11786-61569 GCA_007922755.1 Pedetes capensis | reverse complement strand
GATAAGGCATCAGCCTCCGGAGCTTGAGTCTTATAAGGAGTGGTTCATGGAGGGTTGTTGCCTGAGTCACACATCACAAGGCTATCTGTGGAGAACGGTTGAGAGCAAGAACAAAGGGACCAGGGCAGGTGCAGGCAGTGGCCCAGCTGAGAGGTAATGGTGGCATGGACCAGGCTTGTCACCAGGGGATGGTGAGAGGGAGGATCTGGAGTCAAGACCCCTGGGAATTACTGATGGTGTAGGAGTGGGGAGGGAGGGACGGACAGGAATCAGGGATCATGCCTGGATGTTTGACTTAGATAAGGGATGCCTAAGGTATTTTCTCCTGGGTTGAGGAGAGCTTGCTGCGGATGGAGGGATAAGTGGTAAATATCTCTCTCCTGGATAAGAAAGTCTGAAATGTCTGTTAAACATAGAGATGCAATAGAGGAAGCTGAATCTCCGCCAGCATTGGGAGATCAAGGGAGGGTTCAACCTGGAAACAAAGCTGAGAGTCAGTAGTTAGAGATGGTGACTGATATCAGAAGACTGGATCAAATCAGAGGACAGGCAAAACAAGGAAGGGAAGAGCTCAAAGGCTCAACTCTGCATTGTCCCCTTAGAACCAAGCTGGCCTTGGTCCACAAAGCCCCTGCTACTCCAGGGAGTGGGGAGCATAGCAGACATTTGGGTGCAGATTGCAGAGGGGCTGGGCCAGGGCTGGACAGACGGAGGTTTAGAAATTCTGAATATTGCACACGAATGTTGTGTCCTCCATCCCTGCTGGAGAGTCACTGATACATCCTTTCTTAAGCATCTGTAGACACTGTCAAGCACATTGTGTTAACAGGGAGGGCCCCCAAGCTGTGAACAGCATTTCTGGGAAATGGTAGGTGGAAATGAAGAACGACAATGACTTCTACCAACAAATAAGGTGAAGTAATAGAAGTGTGTACATGTGAACAAATATTTCCTACTAGATCAAAAAAGTCCCCAGTATCTCCTATCTAGCTGCTTAGAGGCTTTAAGGATCTGGAAATGGCAGATCCTTGACCCAGGGTTTCCCAGGGAAACCCAAATAAAGTCCTCCATTCACCAAAAGATATACAGGCATTGTTCTGAAGGTTGGTACCTCTTTGGGACTCCCAGACTGTCCCATTTGCTCCCAAAATTTGGTATTGCAGCACATCATCCCAGATAGCATCTAGGAGCCCCCAGCCTCTCTGCCCTCGAGCCCAAGATCCTCCTGCCTCCATCTCCCGAGTTCCTGGGATTACGGGTGTGCACCACTGTGCCTGGCAAGAAGCCCTCAGACTGTGAGCCACAGTGCTGACTGCCTCAGTGATTTTATAATCAGCACAGTCCATGGCCTCAGGAGGCTGGGAGGGTCCTCCAAGTAGGGGTCAGCAGGTTGAGTCGGGAAGGCACAGGTAGGGTGCCTTCTGTGTGCATTCCAGGTAACAGCAGTGCATAATAGGTAGAGAAAAGGGAGACGTTCATTCGAAGTGCCATTATAGTGATAGGACTTTATTGATGTGATCTGGGAGGTAAGTGTGAAAATTCTCTATAAAACCTGTGAGATATTTCATAAGCATAAGGAAAGAAATTATTTAGGGTTAGTGATGCACAGAGACAATATAAACCAGAGTAACAAATTCAAAGTCAGATCTGCACTTTAATCTTGTTTCTGATGTATGTTGAGTATGAACCTCTGCTATCATTTGGATCTTGAATGTTCCCCAAAAGCTCATGAGTCAAAGGCCTAGTCCCCAGCCTGTGGTGCTACTGGGAGCTGGTGGAATCCTTAGGAGGTCAGGCTTGGTTTAAGGATGCATGTGAAGGAGGCATGGTGACCCTAGCATCTCTTCTCTCTCTGTATCCTAGCTGCCATGAGGCAAGCTAGCCTCCCCTACCACATGCTCGGGCCATGACGTACTGTGCTGCCACACAGGGCCAATGGACCATGCACTTCTGTTTTCTAACCTTGGAAATCTTGAGCCAAAATAAACCTATCCTCCTTTTAAGCTGATTTGTTTCAGGGATTTGTGATGGAAAGCTAACTAACACAACCTCTCTGAGCTTCAGTTTCCCTTTTTATATTTTTTTCCAGTACTGGGGTGTTGAACCCAGAGCATTGTGCATACTTTGCACTTTTCAAGTGCTCTGCTACTGGGCTGTACCCCCATCACCTTTTTATTTTTTATCTGGAGACAAGGTCTCACTAAATTGCAAAGGCTGCCTCTGGCCTAGAACTTGCAATCCCCCTGCCTCCACCTCCCAAATTACTGGGATTACAGGCAAGCACTACCTGACTCAGCCAATTTCCCCATTTGTAAATGAGGTTATTAACATCCATCAGCTTTTGCTCCAACCTCTAACCAATACGCAAACATGTATCCTGGTTTCCAGAGGCTACACTACCCTTGTCCTATGGACAGCAGGAAGGGGACTAATATCTCCAGAGCCCCAACAAGATTCAGAATGAACCCTGTCTCTCCCAGTCAGGGTGCATGGATGGTGCACTATGCTTCATGTGAGGTGTAGCACAGACCTCAGGCTTCAACCCAGATAGCCTGACTCCAAATTCTGGCTCTGCATTTACTTATTCTGTGGCTTTGGAGAAGTTAGCAAACTTCTTTGTTTCCTTATCCGAAAATGGGTATTATTGTCATGGTACAAATGTTATAGGGTCATCAGAAGGATTTAATGAGTTTATGAATGTAAAATACTTCATGTTCAGTAATAGTTGGCTATTACTGAATGCTGAGTATAGGGCTGGCAACTCTCCTGAATACACTGAGGATGTCCAGAGTCATGCCTAATCTTTTGCCCTCCTGTTCCCTCTAGGGTACAAAGACCCAGTGGAGCCCCAGCTGGCTAAGAAATGTTCCCTGCTGCTTCAGCCATTCTACTCTCAAGAGAAGGACATCCTAATCCAACCATTTCAAAACCAGCAAGGTCACCCATGGTGGGGAGGTTTCAGCTGAACTTCCAGACTAAGACAGACTAGGGAGAAGGACATGGCTAACCCACTTCCAAAACAATGAGCCATTGAAAACCCTATGAATAGCTGTTGTTGTTGTTGTTGTTGTTGTTGTTGTTGTTGTTGTTAGGTGCAGGTGGAGTCAGTATCCAACTCATAGGGACCCTCATAGGGTTTTTAATGGCTGATTGTTTTCGGGATTCCCTTGGAAGTGGATTGCCAAGTCCTTCTCCCATTTTTGCGGTGCTAGGAATTGAACTTGGGACCTCAGAGACTGTAGCGCAGCGCTCTACCAACTGAGCTAAATCCCAGCCAGAGAAACACTTTTAGATATAGTGCCAGAAAATGAGCCCCCCAGGTTGGAAGGCACTCAAAAGACAACTGGGGAAGAGTTGCCTCCCCACAGTAGAATTGACCTTAATGACAGGAATAGAGTAAAGCCCCAGGGACCCCCATTTACTAATGTGGCATGATTCAAAATGAGAAGGAACAACTGTAAACATCCATTAATAATTGTACACACATAGTATGAATCTAGTAAAATTAGAAATCATCAAAAGGGAAATAGAGAACATAAACATTGACATTCTAGACATCAGTGAATTAAATGGACTGACATGGGCCATTTTGAATCAGATAATCATATGGTCTCCTATGCCAGGAATGACAGATCAAAGAGAAATGGGGTTGCATTCATCATCAAAAAAGATATCTCAAGATATCTCAAGTACAATGCTGTCAGTGATAGAATAATATCCATACACCCACAAGGAAGGCCAGTTGATATGACTATTATTCAAATTTGTGCACCCACCACTAAGAGCACAAATGAAAATAGGGAAGACTTTTACCAACTTCTGCAATCTGAAATAGATCAAACATGCAATCAGGATGTACCGATAATTACTGGTGACTGGAATGCAAAAATTTGAAACAAAGAAGGTGGCTCAGTAATTGGAAAATATGGCCTTGGTGACAGAAACAATGCTAGAGATTGCATGATAGAACTTTGCTGGGCCAATGACCTTTCCATTGCAAATACATTTTTCACCAATATAAACAGTGACTATAAACATGGAATTCACCAGATAGAACATATAGGAACCAAATTGACTACATTTGTGGAAAGAGACAATGGAAAAGGTCAATATCAAAAGTCAGAATAAGACCAGGCGCTGATTGTGGATCAGACCATATGCAGGTTCAAACTAAAATTAAAGAAAATTAGAACAAGTATTTGAGAGCCAAATATGACTTTTAATATGTCCCACCTGAGTCCAGAAACCACCTAAAAAACAGGTTTGATGCATTAGACACAACTGATCAAAGACCAGACAAGTTATTTTTTTTTAAAAATAGGGAAAAAAGAGAAGACCAAATTACATGTCAAAAGAGACTCTGGAACTTGCCCTTGAATGTGGAACAGCTAAAATAAAAGGAAGATATGACAAAGTTAAGGAACCAAACAGAAGATTTCAAAGGGCAGCTTGAAAAGATAAAATCAAATATTATAATAGCATGTGCAAAGAGCTGGAGATACAAAACCAAAAGGGAAGAGCATATTCTGTTTTTCTCAAGCTTAAGGAATTGAAGAAAAAAATTCAGGTCTTGAGTGGCAATAGTGGAAGATTCTACAGGGAAAATATTAAATGATGCAGGAAATATCAAAAGAAGATAGAAGGAATACACAGAGTCATAATACAAAAAAGGATTGGTGGATAACAAATCATTTCAAGGCATTGTATATGATCAGAAACCAAAGGTACTGAAGGATGAAGTGGAAGCTACCTTGAAAGAATTGGTGAAACACAAGGCTCTGGGAAGTGAAGGAATACCAATAGAGATGTTTCGACAAACAGATGCAGCACTGGAGGTGCTAACTTGTTTATGCCAAGAAATTTGAAAAACAACTACCTGAATAACTAACTGGAAGAGATCCATATTTGTGCCTATTACCAAGAAAGGGGATCCAATTGAATGTGGAAACTATTGAATAGTATCATTAATATCACATGCAAGCAAAATTTTACTAAAAATCATTCAAAACCAATATGTAGACAAAGAACTGCCAGAAAATCAAGCCAGATTCAGAAGAGGGTGGTGAACCAAGGACATCATTGCTGATGCCATATGGATGTTAGCCTAAAGCCGAGAATACCACAAAGGTGTCCACCAATGTTTTATTGACTACACAAAGGCATTTGACTGTGTGGATCACAACAAATTATGGATAACACCACAAAGAAGGGGAATACCAGAGCCCTTAATTGTACTCATGAGGAATCTGTACATGGGCCAGGAGGCAGTTGTTCAAACAGAATAAGGAAACACTGCCTGGCTTAAAGTCAAGAAAGGTGTGCATCAGTGTTGTATCCTTTCACCATACCTCTTCAATCTCTATGCTGAGCAAATAATCTGAGAAGCTGGACTTTATGAAGAAGAACATGGCATCAGGATTGGAGGAAGACTCATTAACAACCTGTGTTATGCAGATGACACAATTTTGCTTGCTAAAACTGAGGAGGATTTGAAGCATTTACTGATGAAGATCAAAGAACACAGCTTTCAGTATGGATTGTGCCTCAACATCAACAAAAATATTTAAAACTGTTTCAGTAAGAAACTTCATGATAAATGGAGAAAAGATTGAAGTTGTGTAAGATTTTGATTTACTTGGTTCTACAATCAATACCTGTGGAAGCATCAGTCAAGAAATCAAAAGATGCATTGCATTGGGAAAAGCTTTTGCAAAAGACCTCTTTAAAGTGTTGAAAGTAAATATGTCACATTAAAGACCAAGGTACGCTTGACTCTTGCCATGGTATTTTCAATCACATCATATAGTTGCGAAAGCTAGACATTGAATAAGAGACACAGGAAAATAACTGATGCTTTTGAATTGTAGTGCTGGAGAAGAATATTGACTATACCATGGGCTGCCTAAAGAACGAACATCTCTCCGGGCACGGTGGCACATGCCTGTAATCCCAGAGGCTTGGAAGGCAGAGGCAGGAGGATCGCAAGTTCGAGACCAGAGGCAGTCTGTGTAATTTAGTGAGACCATCTCAAAAAGTAAAAAAAAAAAAAAAAATGGGCTGGGAGCACAGCTCAGTGGTCCAGCGCTTGCAAAGCATGCAGGTGCGAGGCCCTGGGTTCAACCCCTAGTATCCCCACCCTCCAAAAAAGAACCAACAGATCTGTCTTTGAAGAAGTACAACCAGAGTGCTCCTTGAAAACAAGGATGCCTAGACTTCATCTTATGTATTTTGGACATTTGGGAGAAGGGCCTGGCAATCCATTCCCAAGGCAGTCCCGAAACAGTCAGCCATTAAAAACCCTGTGAGGGTCACTATGAGTCGGATACCGACTCGACGGCACCTAACAACAACAAGAACAACAATTTTGGACATGTTGTCAGGAGGGGCCAATCCCTGGAGAAGGAAACCATGTTTGGAAGAGTGGCAGGTCAACAAGAAAAAGGAAGGCCCTCAACTAGATGGATTGACACAGTAGCTGCAACAATGGGATTACACATAAAAAAAGATTGTGTGCCTGGCATAGACTTGGTAGTATGATAGACTTGGGTAGTATTTCATTCTGTTGCACATAGGGTTACTATGAGTCAGACCCAACTGTATAGAATCTAACAACAACAACAATTTTATTCCCAAGGCAGATGCATGACAGACATATTACCCTATCCCTGAGCTCATACTGTCCCGAGGAAACTGATGTGCATGACATCTAGCAATTAAAAATAAATAAAGCTAAATTTAATTTCATGACTTTTAGGGCCATGATAGGGGTCATGAATAACCATACTGCCCAGCTGTCCAAAGCTCTGTGTCAAATCAAAGCAACTGGATAAGAATATCAAGTCCATGTCCATTCACTAATCACTGGAGAAATAAAACGTAATACAATGGAATAACAGGCAACTATGAAAAGGAATGAGGCTCTGACTCATGCTAGATATGGATGAACCTTGAAAACATGATCAAAATGAAAGAAGCCAGCCCCAAAAGACTACCTATCATTTGACTGGAGAAGGACCTGGTAGCCCACTCCCAAAAACCAATCAGCCATTGAAAACCCTATGAATGGCAGAGAAACACTGACAATAGTACCACATGGCACAGTGTTGGGTAGTGTTTCATCTGTTGTACATAGGGTGGCTATGAGTCAGACGTGACTCGACGGCCCCTAACAACAAATATGAAATATCTAGACCACACAAATCTATAAAGGCAGGAAGCAGATTAATGGTCACCTGGAGAGGATAGGAAATCAGGAAATGGGGTGATAGCTAAAGACATCAGAGTTTCTTCTTTTTCAGGTGATAAAAAAATGCTCTTAAATTGGCTATGGTGATGGTTGCACATATCTGTGGATATACTCAAAAACATTTAATGGTACATTTTAAGCAGGTGAATCATATAGAATGTAAATTATAACTATTATTTTAAAAGGTGGCAGGTCCTTACACCCAGCCTGAAAGGCCTACTAGCTTGGTGCTGAAGGCACCAATAGAGAGACATTGGCTTTCTTTCCATGTTCCTGACTTCCCTTCCCTTATACCTGGGATCCTCCATCCAAAATCTCAGCCTCTCCCTGCTCCCAGCATGCCTTGAAGCTGCAGGCACATCTGAGGAGTCTTTTCCAATCTGCTTTTGGGAGGCTGATCATGAAATCAGGTACCTTCTAGAATTGTGCAAAGGACAGAATGAATTTAGTGGTCCAAACCAGTGAAGGGTCTGATACTTAGGAGAAAATCTGTGATTGTTCACTTATTCATTCATTCAATGAATTGTTACTAAGCATCTACCATGTGTCTGACACTGGCTAGATAAACCTTAAAGATTAAGGTTTATGGTCCTGGAACCCAAGGACATTCTCATTTGGCTAAAAGACAGATTTGTGATAAAATTGTCATAATGAAAAAGAACTGTTGCTGAGCCAGATAGATGTATAATGCTGCAATGGAACTTGGAGGAGGGAGCTCGTCTGCCTGGGTGAACCAGGGACAGCCTCCCAGAAGCGGTAAGGACTATCTAAGATGGTAATAGCCTCACAGCCAATGCTCACTGTGAGGTTCCTAGGCCCAGGCTCATTCCCCAAGTGCCTGCAAGGTACTCAGGAAGCACACAGTGAAGGCGGTCATATTGACGTTAGGCTACAGAATGCCAGCTTCATTCCTTAGGCTAAGGTGGTCAGGGATGTGAGGAAATTGCTGTTTGGAAGGATTACTCTGGAAGCAGATACAGCAACAATAAATATTTCAATCCATCCTGGGGACCTTGGGCAACTAGAGGTAATCTACTGCTGCCTTTTAAAGGCAATGCTATTAAAAAGAGGCATATGTTGTCATTGTCCTCTTCTTATCCTTTCTCCTCCATCTGTTCTTCTTTTTTCCCCATATTTTCTTCTACTTTTGATTATTGATCTTGTTTTATATGCTCTCCCACCAGAGAGGCTTGCTGGTAAGGACACTAGGTAGGTCTTGAGTATAATCTTGGATCTGCCTGTTTCTTCTACGACTTTGGCCAAGTCACATAAGCTCTTGAAGCCTCAAGTTCCTCATCTGTAAAATGGGAATGACCTCCACCTTGCCTTCATCACAGGATAGCCATGAGGCTCTGAGGACTCTATGAATGAAGGCGCACTAGATATGAGGTACACAGCTGGACAGGGGAGGACAGCCTGCATCTCAAAAGTCAATGGGCTGTTGGGGAATAGGAATAAGAAGACAAGTATTTGAAGTATGATAAATAGGTCTTTCAGTATGGTAGGCAGAATGGAAGCCCCCAAAGATGTCCACATCCTACTCCCTGGAACCTGTGAATATGTTAGTTTATGTGGCAAAGAGCAGTTATGGTGGCATATGGAATTAAGGGAGCCAATCAGCTGATTGGAAAGCAGGGAGACTGTCCTGGATCATTTGGGTGGGCCCCGTTCATGTGCAGGGTCCACACAGTAGAAGAGCATGGCAGACGAGTAAGAATCAGAGCGATGGGAGGTAAGGATGGGCACAACTGCTGCCTTTGAACATGGAGGAAGGACCCATAAGCCAACAAGGCATGCAGCCTTTAGAGTCTGGAAAAGACAAGAAAATGGCTTCTCCCCTAAAGCCTGCAGAAGAAACACAGCCCAGCCCACAACTTGATTTTAGTTCATTGAAACCCACTTTGAACTTTTAACCTCAATAATCAGATAAGTTCAAGTTGCACAAGCCACTAAAGTGGTGATCATTTGGCAGCCAGTCAGTCAAGTATTTGCAAGCATCCCTATGTGTTCTGAGTCTAAGAACATAGTAGGGTGGAGAGAAAGTCCTTGCTTTGCCCTGGAGCTCAGATTCCATCTGGGATGTGAGTGTATGCAGCACACAAAGCAAGTGAATGCATAAGACATGAGTGGTGGTAAGTGCCATGAAAGCAGTAAGATGGGTTAGCCCACAGACAGATTGGGGGAGGAGGATGGGCACCTCCTCTGCTGTAAAGGCATTCAGGGGGACAGGGGAGGGGGAGGAAGAAGAAGAGAACACCTTAAGTTCAGGGTGCTGTGATCACAGAAGGACTGTGAAACATGCGCTCCCAACATGGTCAGAGACATCCAGGCCAGCTTCCATGAGGAAGTATCAGCCTGGCCAAGCCCGGAAGTCAGGCAGAGCTGGGCGATCCAGCAGAGAGCCGTATGTGTGAAGACTTCACAGCCAGGAAAGTGTCAGGGAATAACAAGAAGCTCGTAAACCTGGTGTAGGACATGGAAGCTGGGGAGGCAAGATAAGGCTGGAGAGAAAAATGGGTCAAAATGTGAGAGGTCCTCTAAGTCAGATCTGTTCTAAAGGCCTCCAAAGTCATTGATGGGTTTTAGGCAAAAGAACAGACTGTCAGGTTTATTTTGCAAGATGTCTCTGGCTGCAATGTAAGAAATGGGCTGGAGGGTGGAAAGTGGTGTGTCATGAGACAGAGAGACCAGTTACCATCGGAGGCCATTACCACTGTCAAGAGCAGTAAAAATGAGTGAGTTGATAACCATGCTGCCTCCCAGGAAGCAGACCCCTTCATGAGGCTGAGATGCTTCCTGCTCTGGATCTGCAAAGGGAGGCTGGAACTGCCTTGGAGAGGAGTGGGTATGAAGAAGAGTAAGGGCAGGTAGGGAGAGCTGAGATGTGGACCAGAACTACTGCTTCTGGTGTGGAGCAGCAAGAAGGAAACCTCTGGGAGGACTGTGAAGATGAGAATCCCTGACCTTTGATTGACAATTCCTAGCTGTGTAGTGTCAGCTTGATCCCTTCTTACAATCCAGAGCTCTTCAATAAAGGTTTTGCTGCATACAGCAGCCTTTTATTGTGGGCGGTTTTCAAGGGGCAGAGCAAGAATGAAGAGTGAGTATCTGTGGTCCACATGTAGAGAAGGAAAGGAATAGCTTCAAGATTCAAAGTTTATTGATTCAACCACTCCATGGATATTAAGGAGCCCTTGCCACCTGCAGGCGTTGGCCAGGGCTGAGGATTCATGAGCGCTAGGCAGATAAGGATCCCACCTTGAAGTGTTGGAGTCTAACAGGCTTATAGGAGAATGGAGACCAAGGTGTGAGCAGAGGCAGGAAACAGCTCCCAAAGGGACCCTTAGCATTGAAATCCATCTGAGAATGAGGAGATAGAGACCTTCAAGATGGCTTTAGACAGAGGGCTGGAGCCAATATTTTGTTGACTTCAGGAGTCTGAAAACTGGAGAGGATGGTGGCTTGGACTGGGATGGATCAGCGGAGATAGAGGTTTTCTCTCCTTCCTTCCTTCCTTCCTTTTTTTCTTCCTTCCTTCCTTTCTTCTTCCTTCCTTCTTCTTTCTTTCTTTTTCTTTCTTTCTTTCTAGCTTTTGAGATAGGGTCTCACTATGTGGCCCAGGCTGGCCTTGAACTCATGCTCCTCCTACATCAGCCTCTTGAGTGCCAGGATTACAGGTGTCCACCACCACGCACAGCTCTGCTGAGATCACTAATAGGACTTGCTATGGTTTGGATCTGGAGTTCCCCTTATGTGTTCAAGTCTTGATCCCCAGTGTGGCATTATTGGGAGGTGGTAGGAATTTTAAGAGATGGGGCCTAGCCACAGATGCGTCGGTCAAGAGGCACTGCCTATGAAGAGGACTGTGGAACCCTAGTGTCTTCCTCTTTCTCCTTTGTTCCTGGCCATAAAACAAGCTGTTCTGCCACATATTCCCTTCACAGCCCCAAAAGCAACTGGGCCAATAGTTCATGGACTGAACCACCCAAACTGTGGGCCAGAATAAACCCTCTCTCTGTATAAGTTGGTTATCTCACACATTCAGTACAGTTATGGAAAGTTGACTAAACAAGGACTCAAAAGCAAGTTTGGAGGAAGGATCAGCCAGACTTGGTGACTGGAGATAGGTACAGAGCAGAGTCAAGACACTTCTGGGTAGATGAGGGTGTCATTTACAAAGAGGAGGGACCCTGGGGAGTCCAGATCACAAGTCCCAGGAAGGGTGCTTCAGGAAGGGCGAGTGGGTGGAGCAGAGGCCCAGGGAGACCAGGAAGCACCTAAACAGTAAAGAGTACAGATAAGTTTTATTAAAAGATGGTACACCATTATGGAATAATCACAGAGAAAACTGAGGCACCTACAGAAGCTTAGGTAAACCTAGAAAGGAACTTGAAAAAAACTGGGTTCCCTGGGTGAAGATGCATAAGGATATTTCTGTTTCCCGGGGAAAGGTATGGGCTGGGATTTAGCTCAGTTGGTAGAGCGCTGCGCTGCAGTATCTGAGGTCCCGAGTTCAATTCCCAGCACCGCAAAAATGGGAGAAGGACCTGGTAATCCACTCCCAAGGCAATCCCAAAACAGTCAGCCATTGAAAACCCTATGAGGGTCGCTATGAGTCAGATACCCACTCGACGGCACCTAACAACAATAGGGAAAGGTAAAGTCAGAGAGAACAGAGGAAAGCAGGCTGTCGGAGGGAAAAGTACCTTAGATAGGGAAGATGGCGGCCATAGAAAAGCACTAGGGAAAGACCAGAGGGACAAAGGCCAAGAAGTAGAGAGGAAGGAAGAAAAGAAGAAAGAAAAGAGAGCCTGCTTGGGAGTTTTGGAGTCAGACCACCTAGGGTTGGATCTTGGCTTGTGTTACTAGGTGAAGGCAGAGCTGGAGACCAGCAGGGGGAGCACAGGCTACAGGGGAGGTGGGGAGGGGCTGGGGAGGGGGCAGAGGCCTGCTGCCTTTAGGGTCATGCCTGACTCTTTCTCTCTCCTCCTGTCACCAGAGGTGTGCAGAGGCAGAGCAGCCAGTCAAGCTCAACTCTGTTGGTCTGGTTTTATTGTTGTTGCTATGGCTTTTGCAGGAAGGAGAAGAGTGAGGAGGAAATGCCTCTTCTTAAGCAGCACAAGTAACAAGATAATTCACTCACCTGTACCAAGTAAACACACAAGTGGTCAGAGAGACCAAAGCACGTTAGAAAACTCCCCGCCCTATGCCACTCTCATGCTGGTTAGTGCACTGGTAAACTTGACCTCACAGAGAGCCCCTCACCCTGCAAGCCACCAAGAATGCCTAGAGTCCTGCAGGATGCTGCAGCCACCTGGAGGCCTCACATATGCCCTACCTAGCAGAAGTCGGGGGACAGCATGCATGTGTCCCAGGTCTGTGGCATTTGTCCTTCAGGCTTCAGCAGAAAGACGGAGGCCTACCTTCTAAGATTAGAACAAGTTTCCCAAGGACAGGGCCTGCCTCCCAGCCAGATGCTGTCTCTCCTGTTACAGTGTCTCCTTCACAGCTCCCTGCAGGCTGGAGCCAGCACAGCCCTGGAGCTGAACTCTCAGCAGGGAGCCCCTCAGGATTCTGGGGGTATCTAGAATAGGGCTCAGTCCTTGCCCTTGAGAACCTCACAAGAGGGCACTGGAAGGAGGGTGGAGAGGACTATTGGTCAAGACATCTGACTTCTGAGCCAAGTGTCTGGCCCACACCTGTAATCCCAGCAACTCGGGAGGCTGAGGCAGGAGGATCACAGGTTCAAGGCCAGAGGCAGCCTGTACAATTTAACCCTGTCTCAAAATAAAGAAATTTAAAAATTGCTGGGAGTGCACCTCAGTGATGGAACGCTTGCCTAGCATGTTCAAGGCCTGGATTCAACCCTCTAGAACAGAAAAAAAAAAAAAAAAGACACGTGACATCTGATTTATAGAGCAAGGTCACAGACATGAAGAAATCACTGATAATAATTCCAGTAGCTACAATACCCTGAGCATCTACCACATGCCCAGCCTTTTATGTGCAGCATCTCATCTAATTTACGTAACAACACAATTAGGGAGTTAGTGTATCAGCCCCACTTGACTGAGGAAACTGAGACACAAAGAGGTTAGGAGGCTTCTCCAAGGGGGTACCCCTGAGTGGCAGCGGGAATGTTCTCTGGAGTCACTCTGGGGATTTACTCGACCTCTAATCAGTCCCATACATGATATGACAGTTTCATGTCAACTGGAAGGAACAGATGGAGCAAGAGGTGCCTGGAAGTGGCAGTTCAGCTAGGTTCAAACATGCCCAGAGCACAGCTGAGGACTTGTCCTGTGGAGGACAACAGGCCTTGACTCAGGTTATTCAGATCATGATGAACAGGAAGCTAGGTAGAAAAAAGAACATTTCCACTTTAATCAATACATATCTGCATCAATGATTTTACAGAACAAAGCTACTTGATCAAATTGTCTATTATTATTTGACTATAGTCCCTTAAAAATTCCAGATAAGAAGCTCTATCCATCAAGGCTTTCCCAATGTTTAAAGTCACAGCCACCAGATTAGGAAACATGAAGAAAATTTCTCATGTGCACCATTTACTTACTCGATCCTAAATTATATTTGATACTAACACATGTGGAAATGTCTAATTTGGAGGCAGAAGAAGAAAAATAACTCAATTCAGAATAACATCAAATGAAAACTCTGGTCTCTATAAATTATTTTACTTAACTACATTCACAAAACACTATACAACATTATAGGAAGACTCTCTAGGTTCCTGACTATACAGAAAACACACCTGGAAGCTAACATCTGAGCTTCCCCCAAGCACACAGGCCAGCCTGGGGCACTTCTGGCAAACCTTTGCTTGGCTCCTGCCTGCCCCATTCAGGCAGAATCAGCTGCTCCCCTTTTGTTTTATCATGTCTTAGACTCATTCATTTAGTCATTCTTCCCATCCCCCATGTCTTGCCCCAAATGCTCAGGGGTTAAGAATGGATAGGCCCTTCCATACAGTAGGTCACAATCTTCTGAGGAAGACTTACATTCAATAGCTATCATTATTTTGACTTCAGTTTATTATTTTTTAGGGTAACAAAAGCTGCAGAAGGCAAAGAATAGGAAAACATGTTAGACCCAAAGTTGTGCCATTTAAACTGAGATAAGTAGAAGTGAGGAAGACAAAGTCGGGGGTTGGGAGGAGGTAGCCAAAAATATTCCAAGAAGATTTCCCACAAAAGCCTCTAGAAGAGAGGATGACTTTGGGGAACTGGAAAAAGAAGGCCGGTGTGGCTGGAAAGTAGTTTTTAACACACTCATGGTTTTGCAAGCATCCTTCTTCTGCCAGCCCTTAGCGCAGAGGCCATGTGTAAGTCATAGCCACATGTCCAGCCTATTGCCTGGCCCATAGCAAGTACTCCGTAAATGAATGAATATGTGAATGGATGAAAGATACTTCAGTGCACCACCACCACTAGGCCAGTATCTCAAAGGCTTGATCAAGACCTTAAGGTGAAGTAGAAACAAAGTGTCAGCCAGGGATGTGTTTGAGCATGCCAGGATTGCATATTTTCATTAAAATTCAGTAACTCATCCAAGGTCACTGGAAGAGTCACTAGAGGACAACCAGTGATAACTTGCCCTGCCCAATCCATTACTTAAAGATCTGAGCCTGTTGTCTACTAAGAGCTAAGAAATCGATATATCCATCCCTGAGTATCTGTCTTCTCCGGTTTTAATAACCAACCTTCCTTAAAACAGGACATATCTATTTTAAAAATTACTTAAACTTTGTCTATCTCTTCATCAAAAATAGTTGAATATTTCTGTGGGTTGCTTGATATTTTCAGACCCATTTCAACAAGGAATAAACTGAGGAAAAGGAAGATGTGGGTCCCTGGCCAAGGTAGAATGGTATCTGCCCCTGGGGCTAAAGTCCACAACCCAGTGCTGGTCTCAGAGGTTGTCCTCACAAGGGGAGGCTCTGTACCTCTGGTGTCCCCCAAGGCCTCTGCTACTAAGGGATGTTCAGGGCAGAAGCCACAACCTCCAGTATCAAGGGAAGCCAGTGCAAGCACAGGAAAATCTCTTCAGGCCTCTGAAACCTCTTCAGCTGGGAAGGGACCAAAAAGATCATGGATGTAACTATTTTTTAATTAATATTTCCTTTTCTTCTTGCTCCCCTGCCCTTCCCTTACCCCAGAAGAAAAGAGAAAAGGAAAAAGAAGTGAAAACCACCCAGCTGAGTCTAAAAGTTCTATTGGGTTTGATGGAGCAAAGGGGCTGGGCTCCTGGGTGAGAAGGAGGAGCGAGGTGTCTGCACTCAGCCTGCAGAGGCTTGTCAATGAGCAGCCCTGTCTTCCACCTGCCCTATCCTCTAGATGCTCCCTTGGGATGTGGGCTTTATTCACAGTTACAATGTCCCCTCCACGGGTTGACTGAGAGCACTCCAGAGCAGGGGTCTCATGTGAGTCCAGACCTGCATGCAGGGGCCCTGGAACTGCTCAGGTCTCCCTCTGCACCCAGCACCATCAGCACACTCAGTGATTGTCTCTGCACCTACCACCATTGTCCAAATGTCTTTCTTTGGAAATTGATTTTAAATCAGTAACAGCAGCCTTTTGCCATGTGTTTTCTCAATGATTTTTTAAAAAGCAGTTAACTTACTGAGTGTCCATCGTGCCACATGCTGTAACAAGATGACCTCATTTAATTCTCACATCTCTGTGACAGGGGTTCATAATCACCTCTAGTTTATTGATGAGAAAATTAGGACTCAGTTCAATTGCCTGGTCCAATGCTGCATAGTTCCTGATGGTAGACCTGATTTCTGTGCTCAGATGGTCTACAAAAGCCTGTGCTTCTAATTGCAGCCCCATGCCACCTCCAGCAGTACAAGCATTTGGGGATTTACATTTTGATATTATTCAGTAATAAGACAAAGTACAGCAGGACAAAACACTACTCAACACTGTTCCACGTACATATTTTTTATGATGCAGTCACTGTGCTTCTTCTCAATTTGAGTCGTGCCACATCATCAAATGGAGGTCCCAGGGACTTTACTCCACTCCCATTATTAAAGGCAACTCTACTTTGAGGAGGTAACTCTTCCCCAGTTGTTTCTTAAATACCTTCCAGCCTGAGGATCTCATTTTCCAGCATTATATTTGACAGTGCTTCTCTGCTATTCATAGGATTTTTAAAGGCTAATTGTTTTGGGAGTAGGCTGCCAGGTCCTTCTTCCTAGTCTGTCTTAGTCTGGAAGCTCAGATGAAACCTGTCCACCATGGGTAGCCCTACTGGCATCTGAGATACCAGCAGGCATAGCTTTCAGCATCCCAGCAACACACAAACACCCACAGCATGACAAGCTGACAGACACCTAGGGGCTGAATGGGGTAGCTGCCTTGAAAAGGGTATTTTGGCAGCTTCTCATGATGCTAAACACGCATCTTCCAAATAATCCAACAATCTCACTTGTAGGTATTTACCCAAAAGAAACAAAGACATATGGCCACATAAAGACTTGCATGCAAATATTCAGAAAATCTTTATTATTTATAACCCAGACCTAGACACAACCCAAATGCCCATTAGCTACTGAGTGGATGAACAAATTGTGTTGTATGCATATCACAGAGTACTGATCAGCAATAAAAAGGATGAACTACTGACATGCACAATATTGATGAATCTCAAAAGCAATATGCCAAGTGAAAGAAGTCAGGTACCAAAAACTACCAGTAGAATTCCATTCATATGAATCTTAAAAAGGCAAAATTGTAATGACAGAAAGCAAACCACTAGTTGCCTGAGATGAGGACAGGGTAAGGGGACTGGCTACAACAGGCATAGGAACTTTTGCATAGATAAAAATGTTCTGCATCTTGATGGTGATCAGTGTATCTTGTAGTGGTGGTAACATGACTGTACACACCAGCACCCACCAAACTGTACACTAAAATGGGCGAGCATGTATGTAAATTTTATCTTGTAAAGGTGATTCAACATTTTTTAAAGTGCTGATCATAGTTTAAATACAAAGTTTGAGGTACATTCAGTCTCCTCTCATTTGTCCTATGGCTTGGGGATCCACATAGTCCCAGGGCCTGGGCAGGAAGGTGCTGTGGCCACAGGAGGTTGACATCTACTGGCAGCTGCCTGGAGCAGACACATCCAGCCGCTTCTGTCCAGCCAGTGCTACTGCCAGGACTCCTATTGCAAAGACAGCAGAGAAAGCACAGAACCTGGAGCTTAACAAACCCAGGTGGGAATTCCACTCTAGTTTATGGATTGTGGGGTCTCAAGCAATTGACTTTACTACTCAGAGTCTCATCGGTAAAGACATCTTCTGCAGGGTCATGGGGATGGTAAGAGATGTGTATGATTGGAAAGTCTGAGTCCACATTCAAACCATGCTTCTTACTAAGTATGTGATTTTTCTTAAATTTTCATTTAACTATTTTGCAGTACTTGTGAATTGGACCTTTGCAAGTGCTCTACCACTGGCTGCACCCTAGCCCATTTTTTATTTTTTATTTTGAGTCAACATCTCAGTAAGTTACACAGGCCACCTCTGGCCTTGAACCTGTAATTCTTCTGCCTCTGCCTCCTGATTTGCTGGAATTACAGGCATGAGCCACCATGTCTGGCCCTATTATGTGATCTTAAGCAAGATACTTGACCTCATCAAGCCTCAGTTTTCCCACTTCTAAAATAGGTTTAGAATAACACTTGCCTCATGGGATATTAAGCCAAACAAGATAATGTACATTATGCTCCAGCCTGGTCCCTAGCACACAACTTTCCTCCTATTTTAGCTAGTGATGTTGTCACCTATTAACTGTGTGCCACTTCTTTGCCTTCCTTTAGGGATGGCACTTTGCCAGTTTGGCCCTGAAGAATTGCAAGGGGGTAGATGGCATCTGCTACTGCCATGGTATTTTCATTTCCATCTTGCAGAACAAGTCACAGAGCAGATGGGTTGGCACTGCATCTTAGTGTCAGAGGAATTTACAAACTAGTCTTCTGAGTCACAGAAAAGAGCAGCCTGGCTAATTGGAGTGTAATTCTGGCCTCCAGCCATGAGTCTGCTCAACTCATAGCAGGATCATTCATGTGCTGGGGTCATTCAGATGTCTTGGGGCTGGGGAGTGGGTAGGGAATGGGACCAGCCTTCAGGAAGCCTGATTTTGGCTTCTGGAGGTGGGGAAGAGTCTTGCCTTTAACTCAGGGTCTGCAATCTGAAGAGGCCATCTGAAGGAAAGTCCTCCTCCTGACCAACCATGGCTCTTGAGTGTGGTAGAGTTTAGGGTGAGGCCCATCTCTGCAGGTCCAACCCTGTCTGGGAAAATTTCCCTAGTGGGAGCAAGGGCACTGAGGGGCTTCTGTAGGTGAATGGTTGAGTAGCCCTCCAGGGAACATGCCTGGCTCCAAAGGGCACAGGGAGTGAGCATCAGGGGTTAAGTCTCCTGGCAGACAGGCTCTGTCTTGCAGAGTCAGAAGGGAGGATCAGATGAGTTATTTCCAGAGCCCAGCAGCTTGGAAGCAGCAGGAGCCACTGACCCAGCAGCCAGGAGAGTATGTGAACTCTTCACCCCATGCTGCCCTCCAGCTTCCTCATCAGTGAAATGGGCTTGCAAAGGATAATTCTCAGAGCCCCCTCTGCTCATTCACTCCCCCCCCTTTTTTTTACTTTGACACCACTGTAAAGAAAGCTGAGAAGACTTGGGTTATCTTTCCTATGTGGTTGAAACATAGGTGGGTAACCTAATTAAGTTCAAACAGAATCAGAACGAACTCTATCAGGAAACTCAGGCCAAGGAAATGCAGCATTACATGCCCAATCTTAAGGTGGAGAATCCCTTCCTCCCTCTCCCTCCAAAGAAGATTCTAAGAATGGAGCCCTCTTCTTCTCAAACCCAGGATAACATACAAAATATGGTATGACACTCTCATCCCAAATTAGCAAGCTGGGGTCAGTCATTCTTTTGGAAAGCAGTATTTCAGGAAAGCAGGAGTGAGCATCAAGAATGTCAAGAATCAAACAGGCTTGGAGGGTTCTGTGAGCAACTTAAGGTAGAAGACTGGTGAAAAGTTAATAACGAAGAATATTAATAAAGCCACATTAAAATGGGTCTGTGACTAGGATTAGCTCAGTTGATAGAGCACTGCTCTGCAGTCTCTGAGGTCCTGGGTTCGATTCCCAGCACTGCAAAAATGGGAGAAGGAAACGGCAATCCATTCCTGAGGCAATCCTGCAAAAATCAGCCATTGAAAACCCTATGAGGGTCGCTATGAGTCGGATACAATTCGACAGCACCTAACAACAACCCAACAAAGATGGATCAGCCTGGAGCAGTGGCGCACACCTGTAATCCCAGCAGCTCGGGAGGCAGAGGCAGAAGGATTGCAAGTTCCAAGACTAGAGGCAGTCTGAGTAACTTAGCGAGACCCTGTCTCAAAAAGTAAAAAAAAAAAAAAAATGGGCTGACCGTGCAGCTCAGTGGTCCAGCACTTGCAGAGCATGCAAGCACGAGGTCCTGGGTTCAACCCTCAGTACCAAAAAAAAAAAAAAAAAAAAAAAAAGATGGATCAAGGGATACAAGGCCAAAGGAAGAATAATTATAACAGAGGAAAAGAAAGAGGGTCAGGAGGGACAGTAAGCCAGGGAGAATGCCAGCTTCCATTCTCCACCATTCCTCCCCCATCCCTTTTGCTGCTACCCAGCTGGAGAAAGAATAACCTTCACTTTTTTATCAGAAAAGTCACATAAAGAAGGAACAAAGATGTTGCTTTCTGTTGTGTTACTCTTTTGCAGTGTGCTCCGCCAAGGTCACTGTCCAGCCCTCAGCCAGCTTGAGAGCATGGTTCCAGAGCAGCAAAGGTCCATGCAGGAAGCAGGGGTGAGGAGAATAGGTTGGGTCCCTCAGGGAGTCATACAGAGGCCTCTGAGCAAGGTTAGCGCACGGTTGCCTCACAGACCCATCTGTACATGATACTCCTCACAGGAAACCCAAGAAGGCTCTTCCTAGTAGAGAACCCAGGAAGTAGAAGTAGGGGAAAGGACAAGGGGCAAGACAAGACAGGATCAGAAGGGGGTTAGGGACAGTGCTTTGTAGACAGAAAAACTGATCACATGCTCACTGTGCTCCCTATGTGACCCTGGGCAGGTGACTTCACCTCTGTAAAATTCAGGGGCCTCATCTGTAAAGTGAGGATAGTAACACTCAACATCAGAGGCTCGAATGAGAGGGCAATGGGAAGTGTTTAGTATTAACGAGTGCTCAGTGAACACAAGGTATTGAACATGAAGCCAAGGTATTTGCAATCTACCCTGAAGGGACAAGCGCAAAAGATACTTGACCTCAATTCTTATCATGCAAACCAGGACTGCAAAAAAGAGGTAGGGGCAGGCTGCACAGAGGTACAGATATCCTTTTGGAGAGAGGGTTGAATGCCCAGGGAAGAAGGGTGGGTGATCTGATTGTATGACAGGAAAGGACCCTGGAACCCTAAGAGGCCCTAGAACAAAGGCACAGAGAGTTCAGGGACATTCCACATCTATTCCATTAGAGAAAAGGAGAAAATATAGAAGAAAGCTGGGAAAATGAACAGCAACTTCCATTTAATGAGCAAGTAGGGGCAGGGGAGGCAGGGGAGGGAAGAGAAGACAGAGCCTAATAGCTGGAGATAGAAAAATTCCAGACTTGCCAGAGAATGGCAACTTAGTCTAAGGGTAGCCTGTGGTCACAGTTCCCAGTGTGCTTTGCTGAATTCCTATGCCTGGCTCTGGGGTTCATTTAGAAAGCAAGCTGAGATTACTCAAGTGAAATATAGGATGTAACAGCAGAACATAGAATGGTGTTGCTATTATTGTTAGGTGCAGTTGAGTCATGTCCGACTCACAGCAACCCTCAAAGGGTTTTCACAGCTGATTGGTCTGGGATTGCCGCAGGAGTGGATTGCCACGTCCTTCTCCCATTTTTGCAGTGCTAGGAATCAAACCTGGCATCTCAGAGACTGTAGAGCAGTGCTCTACCAACTGAGCTAAATGCCAGCCCGAAAGCATACAATGAGTGTTAAAATAAAATGGTTCCCTTTGTAACTAAGAAAGAAATCCCAGAAACTATTAACAACAACAACAAAGAAAACCTCCTGAAAAAAACAAAACCACTTTTAACTCTTAAAACAATTCAAACATTTTTCTTTTTTCTCTTTTCTTTTCTTTCTTCTTTCTTTCATTCTTTCTTTCTTTCTTGTCTTGTCTTTCTTTTTCTTCCTGTCCTGGGGGTTTCAACTCAGAGCCTTGTACATATTTTATAATCACTCTATCACCAAGCTGCAACTCCTGCTCTATTTTTTTTTTTTCTTTTTTTATCTTGAGACAGGATCCTGCTAAGTTACACAGTCTTCCTCTGGCCTCCAACTCATTATCCTCCTGCCTCCCGAGTCTCTAGGATTACAGGTGTGCACCACTGTGCCAGACTTAAAAATGTAAAGCTGTTTATGGCAAAAAAATACCATAAATGAAGAGGAAACAATAAATTTGAAAAGGTATCTTTAATAAAGAGAAGGCAATATCTGTTATATAAAACACTCTTGCATAATGACAAGAACAACAGATAGCAAAGGACATAAATAGCCACTTATAGAAAAGCAAATTCAAAAAGCCAATAAACAAAAAGTTGTTCAAGCTTACTAGTTGTCAAGGAAATGCAAGTTCAAGCAACACTGAGATTTCTATTCATGCTTATCAGACAGGCAAGGAAAGGAAAGGGAGGAGGGAGAAGAGAAGAGGGAGGGAGAAGATAAAAGGAAGAGAGGAAGGAGAAGGAAGAAGGGAGGAGTCGCTGGGGAACTGAGGAAAATGACCTCCTATATATTGCTGGAAGAAATGTGAATCTTTACAGCCTTTGGGCAAGTAATCTGGTAGCATTTATTACATTAGATTTTGCAAACTCTTCAGCTCAGCCTCACGCTCTCAGCATGTCAGGGCATAGGCATGGAGGCTGACTGCAGCACTGTGCACAACAGCAAAGCACTAGAGCAAAGTGAATGCCCACAAAAAGGGAAATGGTTTATGGTCTATCCACATAATGGGCTATTATGAAACCATTAAAAAGAATGAATGAGAGAGGTCCAAACTTCCAAAAACATTGTAAAGTGAGAATAGCAAGATGCAAAGAAGTATGTGATCTCCATTGTATAAAGCAACAACAAAAACTCTATCCCTTACGTATGTGTATATTTGTATGCACACATGTGTACAACATATTTGTAAGTATATAGTTACATGAATATAAAATGTTCTGCAAAAAGTAATGTATGATGTTTCTGGAGATTGGGCTGTGAAGAGACCAGCTGATTTGGGAGAAGAAACCAAGAAAAAAAAAAAAAAACACTGTTGTAAAAGCCCAGCATGTTGGGTAGGATCTCAGTTATGTAAAAGTGTATGTATGCAAGCATGCACACGTTAGTCAAATAGAGCTGAATTACAGACTATCATATATGCATATGCAGAAATATATATATATAATTTCTTTGCTGTACTGTGAGGTCAAACCCAGGACCTCACACTTGCAAGTGCTTGACCACTGAGCTGCATCCCTAGCCCCTTTTTTGTTTCATTTTCAAGCAGTGTCTCACTAAATTGTACGGGCTACCTCTGGCCTCAAATTTGCAATCCTATTGCTTCATCCTCCCAAATCACTGAGATTATAGGTGTGTGCCATGGTGTCCAGCTGTCTGTCCTATACTTTTAAGAGAAAGAAAGCAAGTCAGGCACAATAATACAAGCCTGTAATACCAGCCAACTAGGGAGGCAGAGACAGGAGGATCGCAAGTTCAAGGTCAGAGGCAACCTGCACAACTTAGAGAGACCATGTCTCAAAAAGTAAAAAGTGGGCTGAAAGGTGCAGCTCAGTGGCAAAGTGCTTGCAAAGCACGTACAAGGCCCTGGGTTCAGCCCCAAGTACTGCAAGAAAAAGAAAGAAAGAAAGCTACTTGCTGAGATATATTATGAGAAATATCAAGTAAAGAAATTAAATCGCTGAAATGAGAGTCTCAAGCTCTGATCTCCAAATCCTTGAGGAAAGTCTGGCTTGAGCAAGGGAATAAATACCTAAAGAACACCTGAGTCGGTGCATTGTAGGCTTCTCAAAATATCAAAATCAAGTCCCAGGTGTCTGCAGAAAGGGCATATATGCCAGAGGGGAGGAAGAGAGAAGTTACTAATAATCCCATGAAGATATTTTGTTACTAAATTTAAATACCTGTACCCTGAAGCTCTTGTTAGGAAGTATGAGGCTTACTAAATCTAGCCCAATTTGCCCTACTTTGCAGTAGCCCTACACACATTTTTAAATGCATCTCTTTTCCTCCCTATTGCTCTCTGCCTTATTGCTATTGTTAGGTGCCATCGAGTAGGGTCCAACACATAGTGATCCTTTGTACAACAGAGGAAAGACTACCTGATATTGTGCCATGCTCAGCACTATGTCAGTATTTCTCTGTTATCCATGGGTTTTTTGATGACTGATTGTTTCGGGATTGGTTCAGGAGTGGGCTGCCTGGTCTTTCTCCCATTTTTGCAGGGCTGGGGATTGAACCCAGGGCCTCAGAGCATATACAGCATCACTCTACCAACTGAGCTAAATCCCAGCCCACTCTCTTCCTTGTTGTTGTTAGGTGCCATCGAGTCGGTATCCAACTCACAGCAACCCTCATAGGGTTTTCAATGGCTGACTGTTTCAGGATTGCCTTGGGATTGCCAGGTCCTTCTCCCATTTTTGCGGTGCTGGGAATTGAACTCAGGACCTCAGAGACTGCAGCACAGTGCTCTACCAACTGAGCTAAATCCCAGCCCAACTCTCTACCTTAGGAAATGATAAATCTGAATCTAAAATGGCCCCTTCTACTTCATCATATGCTCAGAAAAAACAAATTACAAGACAAGAGAGAGGAGACAGAAATACAAGTAATTCCCTTTAGTGCCCACACCTTTGATTTTCTATATGCCTTGGAAATTTAAGCATAATTTCACAATCCTGGTACAGACTATGTCCCTAGGGGGAGTTGTATCATCAGTTTGGAAAGGAGAATGAAGACAGAAACCAACATACTACAGATTGAGTGCTTACTGTGTGCAAGGCATGTCACAGACAGTCCACTTAATTCTCTGAACAGCCCTATGAAGTAACTAGTACTGTGTGATTAGTCCTGTCTTAGGAAGAAGCATAGAGATAAAGTAGCTCTCCCATGGCCACATGCTGACACAGTGGAGTTGAGTTCAAAACTTGTTCAGTCGGACTCAACATGCCACGCCATCCTCACTTCCGTGAGATCTGTTTCTGCCCTACATGTCAATGGTGTAAGTTCTCAGACTGTAGCTTGATGCTGGGAGCAATGACCTCCATCTGAGTAGGTTGGAAAATATGACCCTCCCAATGTGCAAGATCCATTCTGGTCCTGGGGTTACCTTAGCAGCCTGATCCTATGTCCACTTCTCTCCATCACTGGGGGAAAGGAGCACTGCAAACTCCAGTGTCTTCAGAGGCCAGGCAGGTGACATAAAGTGTGGTTGGGCAGGTGATCCATGGCCACCTAAAGGGATGAGGTTGCTGCTACTCAGCCCACTGTCTGAGAATTGGGTAATTTTTCAAAAGGTTATTCAAAACGCAGCAGCATCAAATGATCTGATTTTACAAGAGAAAATTAAAATGCAGAATTTTAGATCCAATGTGTTAATTTTTTTAAGTCAGATCAATTAAAAATTAAAATGGGAGAATCTTAATGTGGAAGAGAAATACTACCTGGAGCATTTGATCCAGCAGGGCACCTGTTTGCTACTTCTGGTTTACAGAAAGAAAGTTTTTATACTATTCCAATCATTTCCCTGGACAGTTTCAGGTGGTATCTTTTGGTTCAATATGTTAATTTGTTTTTGTTTATAAGTACATCATTGTATAATTGTTCTTAATATTGAATAATATCAAAGCCTCATTGAGCTCTAAGGAGGATTATAATATAGAACTTGAGGCAAAATGAAAAGACCTAAGTTTGAGTCCTTTTCCTGCCGCTTGGCAGCTAAGAGACTCCATAACAATCCTCAGCCTTAGTTTCCTAATTAATCAGTATAATGAGTCAGAAATAAATCTTTTAAACACAATTTAAAAGATAAACTGTGTAATCAACATATTCCATAAATATTTGCTTCATTCCTTCTAAAAAACAGATGTGAGGCTCCATAAATCCATGTAGTCTTTAAACAAATAATGAGAAAGATTATGTTTTATTAATAGTTTCTTCACTTTACAAAAGGATTTCCCATCATGGGCTTCTCTGGTAAATGGAGAGTATGATGTTTGCCTCCAAAGTTTTCGCTTATGCATGACTTTTTTTTTTTTAATGAAGACATATTCTGCCTTTTCAATATCAAACTGAAAGGCTTCCTCATCTGTCCCACAGACAGAGATGGCAGAGGTGTCTTTTGAACAAGAAGTAAAGACTTGCTCTACTGGGGCCACTGAGAAGCTTTTATTCCCACCACAGTCACTAGGGACTAAACAACCACAGAGTATTGCTGGTGACCACAGACGTCCTCCTTTGTTAATCTCCCCTTCTGTACCTCCAGTCAGCTGGTATTAAAAGAGACCCCTTCCCTGCACAAGGTGACTGGTGGGGGTCACAAGGGAGGTGGCAAAGTAGGAGCAGAGTATTCACTGTACCTTGCCCGGTGGGGATCTGAGGTGCACACACGGGCCCGGGCAGGGATTTTGGAAATCTCAGGAACAAAGTGGATTATGTCACAAGCTCTGTCTTTACTGACAGCAACACCATAGGAAACACCTGTAGACGCCAGGACACTAGAGGAATTAAAAATATCTGCCTGATGCCTTAAAAATAAACAAAAGAGGAGAGGAAAATGGTCTTTTTCCTCACAGAGAAAACAAACAGGTATCTGATTTGAGCTATTTCCTCTCTGCAAAGATCCCCACTCCTGTGGGCCGCCCCTTCCCAGGCACAGGTGGGCCTAGACCACAACGTGAGCAGCCCAGGACATCCTGATGTCTGAGGGTGGCTGGCAGGGAGGGACATAAAGAAGGTGCTGGGTCTTCAGACTTGGGATTTCTGGTGCAGAAGGGAGGGCTAAGTGAAGCTGAGCTCACTTCCTTGGGGAGAGGAGCAGCCTCCAGTCAGCTTTGCAAACAAGGGGCCCTTGTGTTCCTCCTCCATAGTCTTCCCAATCCCAGGAAGTCTGTCCCAGGGCCATGAAGAGCAGCAGAGGCAGCCCCTTCTGGAGAGGATGTGATGCTGGCTCTGCGGAACCTGGCTAAGCCCAGGAGCTGATTCAGGGATGTAAAATGGGAAACATAAGATCTGACGCCTCACATCCAACAGATCACCATGCCTAGTCCTTCTGTCCTACACATGTGTTTCTGATCTGGCTTTGTCATGGTAAGGGCCATGGACCTCCGGGCTGCAATCATCTCTCCCTCCATTGTGGTTTCCTTGCCTCTGCTCTTCTCTCTCTTTCCATTACCCCCTACGCTGCCCAAATAATCTCTCTCAAATATCATCATTTGGTTTAACTACGTTGTTGTTGTTGTTGTTGTTGTTGTTGTTGTTAGGTGCTGTCAAGTCAATAACTGACTCATAGCGACCCTACTTACAACAGGTGAAACACTATTGTCAGTGCTTCTCTGTCATTCATAGGGTTTTCAATGGCAGATTGATTTTTGGGAGTGGGTTCCTGGGGTCCTTCTCCCAAGCCTGCAGTATCTGGTGTTCCCAGGCAGTCTCCCATCCAAGTACTAACCAGGTCTGACCCTGCTTAGCTTCCGAGATCTGACAGGATTGAATGCCACAGTGCTACAGGTGCAGGTGATAGCTACTATAATACCTACTATAAAATCAAAACATCTCTGTTTGGATTGAACATTCCTAATCTGAAAAATCAGAAATGCTCTTAAATAAAAATCTCTTTGAATGCCAACATGACACCATGTGTAGGGAATTCCACACCTAATCTCATGTGATCAGCCACAAAGTGAAGGAACACTACAAATTATTGTATAAAATTATTCTCAGCCAAATATATAAGGTGGATATGAAACATAAGTGAATTTCATGTTTATACTTGAGTCCTATCTCTAAGAAATCTCCTTAAAATATGCATATGGAAATATTCCAAATCTTAGAAAATCCAAGATTCAAAATACTTCTGGTCCCAAGCATTTGTGATGAGGGACACTGAACTGTAGAGAACGTAAAGCCTGTGTCCACCTCTCCTTCCAAGAAGGTCACGCTTTCTCAATAATAATTGTTGTTAAGTGCCATCAAGTCAGGTCTGACTCACAGAGCCCCTCACAGGGTTTTCAGTGCAACTCGACAGCACCTAACAACAACAATCACCCTCAATAATAATAGCTAACACCATTGCCGGTAATCCCAGCAGCTCAGGAGGGGGAGGCGGGAGGATCCCAAGTTGGAGACCAGAAGCAGTCTATGTAACTTAGCAAGACCCTGTCTCAAAAAGTAAAAATAAATAAATAAATAAATAAAATAAATAAATAAATAAATAAATGAAAGAAAAGAAAAGAAAAAGAAAAAGAAAAGGGCTGGGGGCACAGCTCAGTGGTCCAGTACTCGCAAAGCATGCAGGTGCGAGGCCCTGGGTTCAACCCCCAGTACCGCAAAAATAATAATAATAATAATAATAGTAATAATAGCTAACACCTATGGAACATTTGCCATGTGCCAAGTACCATGCTCAGTGTTTAAGGAAGATGAGTTCATTTGATCCTCACCACCACCTTCCCAGCTCGCTCAACATTTTGCTCATGTGGGTAGTGGGGGTCAGAATTTAGGAAGGTTAAATGAATTGTCCAAGATCCCCAAGCCATGGTGGAGCTGGGATTCCAATGCTGGCAGTCCATTTCCAGGGCCCTGTTCTTCCCACCATGTGCCTCTTGTGGCCCTCTGAACATACTATGTATTTTCTTTTCTCTTTTCTTTTTTTTTTTTTTTGTTTGTTTGTTTGTTTTTTCCCCCAGTACTGGGGAGTTAAATCCAGGGCCTCATACATGCTTTGCAAGCACTCTACCACTGAGCTGAACCCTTAGCCCATTATTTACTTCTTATTTTGAGACAGAGTCTTACTAAATTATGCAGGCTACCTCTGTCCTTGAACTTGTGATCCTCCTGCTTCTACCACCTAAGTCACTGGGATTACAGGCATGTGCCACCACACCCAGCCATACTATGTATTTTCATGCCTCTGTGTCTTTGTACATGCAATTCCTCTGCCTCAAATAGCTTGGTGCTTATTGCCTCTACCTGGCTAGTTCTTCATCCTCCACAACCCAGCTCCATGCTACCTCCTCCAAGAAGCCTTCATGGACTCTTTTGTAGCACTTGCTTTGCTACACTGAACCTCTGTCTCTCTCTCAAGACTGTCACCTCTCCATGAAGACAAGTCCTATAGAATTTATCTTCTTGTACTCTTAGCAGAGTGACGGGCACAAAATACCTATGCAATAAATATTTATTGGTTTTAAGACATCAGCCATTGAAGAAAGAGGTTCTGCCTTCTGGGTCACATCTCCAGGCCACTGTGACTCGGGTATTCATGTAACTGAGACCAGCAATCTGCTCAGCTCCCCTCCTTTATTTCCAAAAGAACCCAGGCTTTAGGATTTTAGAAACCCTCCCCTCATGATTCTAACATGCACCCAGTGTTGAACACCATTGCCTTAATTTGAAGGAGACTTAATAGAGGCAAAGGCTGTCAGCATAGATGCTTTAGGGGAATCTCACATGTCTCAACATGTGAAATCTGTGTGAAGCAAAATGCAAGAAAGTAATGAAAAATATAAACTTCCAAAGCAAAGGGAGAAAATAACAACAAAAAGTTATCACTTAGGAAGACACATGACACTGATCATCATATTAAAGTGCTAAGTAACTCTAAGGTATCATTGTACAACTATTTACATTGGCAAAAATATGTCACAATGACAAAAAGCCAAAGCATTATGGGGAAAATTGTTCCTTTAAAAACTGCTATTAGAATTGCACATTGATTAATTCTGCACTCTTTCAAGATGAGAACCTTGGAGCATATTACAAGAGTTCTACAATGCTTTGTTCTACTTTCAGGATATACACAAAAGAAATGAAAAGGAACAATGTAGTTTATACAAAATTGTGTACAGCAGTGCTATTCCCATAAAGGTGAAAAAATTACAAGCCATCTGAATACTAAGTTTTAGAGAAGAGCTGCAATAAACCATGGAGCACAAAGGTAATAAAATATTATGCTGTCATTATAAATGACAAATATAAAAACATATGTAATATCATGAGATACATATGGAACAACAGCAAATCAGATGTAAAGTCCATAGTGCTTCTTATACAGCAGTTAAGTACAAAGAATATATAAATGTGTATTGACAAAGCCTGGAAGTGAATTTGGAAAGATGAGAAAAAAGATAATGTTCATCAGCTTTGACATTGTTCACACTTCTCAGAACTAGAAAATAATCATTGGAAAATGTGTGTCCTTACTGAGGTCTGTGTCTAGGGAGGAACAGGTCTGGTTCCAGTCTGACAAGTGCTCCTATCTTCGCCTAGGCCTTTGGGCTGAAAATACCCTGCCGTATCTGGCCATGGTGAGGTTTCAACTTTAAAGGGGCCCAGTTCCTTTTAAACTTAAATCCTCTCCAGCCCAGATGATAAGCAGGGAATGGCGCTCCATGAAAAATGAACCGTGAAGAGAAATGGGAGCTGGTGGGGGGGGGAGTCTCCCCCACCCAGGCCTGGTAGCTGCTCCCACCTCCCCTAGGAAAAGGCACTGGGGGCTGTCTGGATGATGGAAACATATGGGGCCCAGCCCTCAGGAAAGTGTAGAGAGGAGAGGGAGGGACAGAGCCCCTTAGGGACCTACTGGGAGAAAGCCTATCAGCTGGATGGAGGCTCAGCCTCCACCTGTCCTCTGTCTCCTCAACAGGAGGACAAAGCAGAGGGCCGCTGGGCAGGTAGCTCATGCTGATGGGTTTCCTGCACACTCTCCCCCACTTTTGTGCCACTTCTCCTCTGCTTTGGTGCGATGGATATGGTACCCCCTTACAATAGTCACTGGGGAGTAAAATCCCAGTAAGAAGAAAGCTCCTCAGCACCACAGGGCAGACATAGGCGGTGATGTGGGCAGGACGGGAGAACAGCTCAGAATGGCTGGAAAACACCAATGCACCCCATGTTCTCTGGAAGCGATCCAAGTTTATCTACCCAGAAGGAAGTGGCAGAGCTGAGCCTGGGGTCCCAGGCAGAGAGGCTTGTGAGGAGAGCTAGGCAGTGCCCTCTTTCTAGGATGTGGCCCAGGATGTTCCCAGGAGGAGGAGCCGGGCATGGGGTGACAGGTAGGCTTTAGGCCCACCTGGATGGGGTGTTCATTGGCTTTTCATCTCTGCCCTGTGGCCATGACTGGAAGCTGTCACTTATGCTGCAACCTTTCTCTTCTCACCCACAGCTGGAAGTGAGGCTCAGGGCTAGAGCATCATTATGGGCTGAACTGGGGCTGGGGAGGACAACAGGTCTTTTCTTGTGCCCCAGACCAGAGCCCAAGCCAAATGCTACAGACTCAGGAAGTGCTGTCCACACCAGCTGGTAGCCTCAAACACAGCATCACCTCTGAGAGAGTGGTCTGGGTCTGGCCCAAGCCAGCCTCTCATCTGTTACAGTTGCTCAGAGCTTCAAAGGGAAGCTACCAGAAAAGGAGGAAGCAGAGGCTCAAGGGGAGGTGGACCCCACCCCTGCAGTTTCACTCTACCCCAACACATACCCAGGCCCCAGGGTACCTGCTTCTCTTTGAGGGACCAAGTTATTTCCAGATATTTCCCTGTGTTTTCCAAAACACAGTGGTAACATCTTTCTGTGGGGTCCTTCATAAGTTTTCCAAGTCACTGACTATGGATAAATGATCTCAATCCTCCCAGTAAACCAGACAGGGATCTTGTACTGATGGAATTTGGTCCAACACCCTGAAGCCCTATTCACCACCATGTTCATTTTTTTTAGCTCTCCTACAGCACACTCATCAACATATGCCCAGTGCACCCTCCCAGGTACCCAGGAGGCACAAGTGAGCTGGACACAAGAAGCCCAGAACATGTCTGTTTGCCCTGAAAGTTATGCCTCACCTGGGCATCCTCATTAGAGAACAGACCCCTCACACTCCAGCTAGGCTCTGGATAGAAAGTTCTTGACCCTTTGAGGAAGGGACAAAAACTCTCAAACTCCTCTTTCTCTCTCTGCCTTCCCAGTCCCTGCTGAAGCCTATCTCTCCTAGCCTTTAGTCTGGATGACTTCATAGCCACGTAAAGGTCTCTGTGACATTCTACCCCCGCCTGTTCTCACATCTGCAGTCAGAGTGAACTAATATGTGAGTTGATCATATAACTGCTGGCTCCATTGTCCTCAGAAGAAAACGGGGGTGATGCCAAGAGGTGGGGGGGGAGCTTTTCCTCCCTAATCTCGTCATCCACTCCCACTAAACAGCCAGTTCAAGTGGAACAGTGTGCTGAGTATACAAACACAGCTTTAAGACTGGCCCTTTAGGCTCTGCCCTTCAACTGAACCATGCCCCTTGGTGCTTTCTGTGTAGACATCCTGGCTCACCCCAGATTAAGCCCTAAGGAGGCTCTGGGGGTCTGGTAGAGGTTCCCTACTAAAGCCAGTCATCTTTCACACACAAATTCTCTTTCTGTCTGCTTCACCTAGAACATCCTTGTCACCCTTCAGCTCCCAGTCCCCTTCTTGTCCTTATGGATTGAACTCAGGTGCCTCCTCCTCTGGTGCCTCCCCACCCAGCTGCTCCCCACTCTGGGCAGAATACCCAGAGTTATAATATTTGACTGAACTGCTGCAATCCCATTAACTTTCCGACTCACTTACTAGACCTTAAGCCTTCCAAGGTCAGGAACCCAGTTTTTTTCCTTATGACGTCCAGAATATCCAGCAGAGAACCTGACATAATATGTGCCTGCTAAATAATTATTAAGCAAGTCAGAAATGCAGGGATTGCTTGTCCTCCCTAGCCCAGACACATATGCCCATGGCCATGAGGGGTTTCTAGAGGCTGAGCCCATCACTTCCTAGAGGCTGGCCCAAATGCTCAGTTCTGCCACATCCCTGATGGGGCCACGTTCCTGTGTCCTTAAGCTCAATGTTGCTGACCCCTACACAGGATGTGTGGCTTCCCACATCTACAGATGCTTCAGTGGGAAATACCAAATGGTTGCTTCATTTCCCAGGGTGTCCACACCCCTTCCTGCCCTTCTGGGGCAAGGGCAACCACAAGCCACAGTGTACTGGGAGGAGAGGGCTCCTAGCTAGGCGAGGCTCGTGGGTCCCTCCCCTCGAGTTCCCTTCTCGGCACATCCCGAGGAGCCAGCAATTTGTGCACGCCAGGTACAGAGAGCCTCAGCAGAAGGAGAGGAAGGCAAGGTCAATGCAGCACCCTCACCATGAGTCATAAAAACATCCATATCCTCTGGCTTAATGAGCCCACTCCTGGGAATTGCTTCCAAAGAAATGATTCAAAAGAAGGAAAGGATACATATATGGTTTATAGCTGTGTTATTTATAATAGATAGATAGGGGAAACAAATACCATGACTCAAAATGGAAAACTGATTAAATAAATTATGATGTATTAGTATAAGAGCATATCATGAAGATATTCTAAATGAACACATGACTACATAAAAGCAAGGATAGTCTTGGGAAAAGATAACATCAAATGAAAAGACAGAGTACAGAGCTGCACATGTACAGATTACAATTATATAAGAAATATTTTGTGGCGAAAAGTAACAAAGATGCACAAAGTTGCAAGTAGTTGTATTTGGTGGAATTCCTCCCTCCCCTCTTTTTTGCATTTGTTTGTTTGTTTTTGACACAGGGCCTCAATATGTAGCCCAGCTACCCTTGAACTCACAATCTTCCTGCCTCAGCCCCCTGAGTGCTGGGATTACAGGTGTGCACCACTCCCAATGTTCTCCCATTTCTTAATGATACAAAGGGATAAAGTTGAGGATCAGAAGAAAGCAAGAAAGCTGGGTGTGGTGGCAAACACCTGAAACCCCAGCACTTAGCAGATGGAATCAGGAGTATGGAGAGTCTGAGGCAGCCTGGCATACACAGAGTTCCAGGCCAACCTGAGCTATGAAAACCTAAAATCAAACCAAATCAACAAATAACAAGGCAGCAAGAAAAACATAGTAGGGCTGGGAGTGTGATTCAGTGGTAGAGTGTGTCCTTAATGCATAAGGCCCTGAGTTCAACCCCAGCACCAAGAAAAGAAAAATAGAAAAGAAAAGAAAAAGAAAAGAAAATAGTTGGTAGGTCCTGGGTGAGGACAATACATTATAAAACAAAGTGACTAGGTGGCTGGAGATGTAGCTCAGTGGTAGAGTTCTTACCTAGCATATGCTAAAGCCCTGAATTCCATTCCCAGCACTACCAAAACAATAAAAATATTTTTTTAAAAAATAAGAATGACTAGAAACTATACAAAATACCCAGAATACAAAGTTCTAAGGTTTTCTGGAAAGATTGTTTTCTTGGTGGCTATGTTATCATTGCTTGAAAAAATAATGACAAGAACCTGCCTCATTCTGACCTCCCCAGTGCGTGGCTGCAGGTTATACATTTTCAGCTGTGGGACCTCAGCCTGTCACTAAAAGCATTTAGAAGGCATTTCCCTAATGGAGAAGTAATTGTTTTCCACCCTGGCTACCACTCTCTAGCTTCCAGTTCACAGCCAGAGGTTCTGGGGATCTGGTTCCCCCGGGGCTTCCACCCCAGAGCCTGGGCAAGAGGTAGAGGTGAGGAGGAGGGAGTCATAAAGGAGAGTCCTGGAGGATGCCTGGGCAGGATAAGAACTGGAAGTCCTGCATTTGAGGGATGTGGAAATAAAGCCCAAGACTGGGTCTTTCCTTTCCCTTTTCCTTTCCTTTTTTCCTTTTCTTTCCTTCCTTTGTCTCTTCTTATCTTTTAAGAAGTGTTGAGCTGGGGTTATAACTCAATCCTCCCCTTAGTTTAGTTTGCAGCTTCTTTGCCTTTCCAACCTCACAGCCACCTACCATGGGTTTATTAGACCCTCAGCTAGTATTCCTGCCTCTCTCTCCCCATCTACAACACGCTGGAGCAAGGTTAAGGGCCCACCAGTGCAGCTTTGAAGCCCTGAGCCCCTCTCCTCCAGGACCCTCCCTATAGATGGAGAAGGCACACACTGGCAACACTGTCCTAGCCTGTGCACAATCTCACTTCACCCAGTCACACGGTCCCATACCCATATGCACACACATGTGCCCACCCCCCACTTCAGAGACCCTCCACCCCAGTCACCACTATCCCTTCACTGCCCCTTCAACATTGCCATTTACAAAAAAAAAAAAAAATCTTCCAGCCCAGATGTCCCTCTCCCATGAAGCCTTCCCTAGCTGCTCAAGTTGAAAATGTTCTTTCTCCATGTAATGCCCCCCACTCCATTGGGAAGGTCTGATGAGGGAGGTTCTTGTTACTATTTTTCAAACAATGATAAAATTAAAACCAAGAAAAATCTTTCTAGAAAACCCTAAGACTTTGTGTTCTGGTTATTTTCTGTAGTTTCTAGTCACTTTGTTTTGAAATATTAATCTAATCTTAAACATCTTAAGGTAAAACTAAAAATTTATCATCCTAACTCAACATCTATCAATTCTTTTTTCTTTTCTGTTTTTATTTGCTGTTGTTGCTGTTGTTTTGATTTTGTTTTTGGTTTTGGTGCTGGGGGTTGAACACAGGGCTATACTCTGCCTATGTGAAATTTTATCACAACCTGTGCCTTACTTTATTTGGGGGCACATCATGTCCCACTGCCAATAAACCTTCAGCTTACTGAGATATTATCTTTATATTTTACATTCTCCAAAAATCCAGATAGCATTTTTCACTCCATAGGCCCCCAAAATATTTGCAGAATAATTGAACAAATACATGTGCATTTCCAAGCCAGGTCTCTCCTACGCTAAAGCTAAGCAAAAGACTTCACATTTATCTCTGTTTAATTTCATTATGTTGGTTTTGGCCCAGTGTCCCATCCTACATAAATCATTATGAACTTGAATATGTCATGTATTGTATTAACTGTCCCAACTGTACATCATCTGGAATCTGTCTATTTTTCATTTAAGTCATTAACAAAAATATTTAACACGTCAGGGCCAAGGACAAAGCCCTGTGACCTGCCACTGGAGATTTTCCTCAGCAAAGACCTAAAGTCCTTGGTAAGAATTCTTGGGGCAAGGCAGCTGAACCTGTTTTGAATTCATCTTGCCAAAAAATCCTTTGAAACACAAGTAGTATGACTATTTTAGAAAACAGAATACCCTTATTGGTATATGAAAGTACTTGGCTCCCTAAATCCAGTCAGAAGCTCTGAATTGATGTTAGCTGAGATTGGGAGATACAGGCTGTTTGAACGGTTAGCCTATTCCTCTCCAGTCCCTGCAGCTACCTTAAAAAGGTTCATTAGCCCACTCTGTTCAGCCCCAAGCAAGGCCTCCCCAGGGAGGTGTAAAAGGTGAGGACTTATCAAGGCAGGATACTCAGGCATGCAAAAAGAGAAGCTATACTATAGCCCTCCTGACTCACACTTTTACTTTCTGCACTCTCAGTAACCTGAGGTCAACTGCAGTCCAAAAGCGTTAGGTGGACAATTCCATAAATAAGCAACTTATAAGTTTTGCATTGCTCTGTTCTCAGTAGCACAATAAAATCTTAAGCTGTCCTGCTCCCTCATGCTCACCAGGTGAATCACCCCTTTGTCTAATGTATTCATGCTGTATGTGCTACCTGTCTGCTAATACTTAGCAGCTCTCTCTGCTGTCAGATGCAAAAGGTGTGACTTGTGTTCAAGCAATCCTTATTTTACTTAATAATGGTCCCCCTCTTCAGAGTAAATAAATCTTTTACCTTTTAATGATGGCCCTAAAGCACAAGAGAAAAAGGGAAGCTATAAAGTGCTTCCTTTGAGTAAAAAGGTAAAAGTTCTCCAGTAAATAAGGAAAAAGATCATATTCTGAAATTGCTAAAATCTACCATAAGAACCAATCTTCTATCTATGAAATTGTGAGAAAGGAAAGAGAAATGCATGCTGGTTTTCTTGTTGCATCTCAAGCTACAAAAGTTATCACCACATTGTGTGTCAAATGCTTTATTAAGATGGAAAAGTCATTAAATTATAGGATGTAGTACACTCTGCAGTATCAGGCATCCCCTGTGGACTGGGATTGTATCTCTCTCAGATAAGGGGACTACTCTCCTTCCCATTTCCTATCTTCACATTTCACTGCCCTTCCAGGGTGAATGCACAAAATATACTTGCCATCTCCTCTCCTTCCCTCCCTTTCTATGAAATGTATTTATTGGGCCAACTAGTCTCCCTCCTTGCTTCTTGGCTGCTCTGTGAACATGTAGCTTGGATTTATTATTCTATGCCCACCGCTCCCCATCTCCCGGGCACAGTCTGGACTCATGTGGGACATGGAAGCTCTGGTTCACCACTGCCCCAATGCTCAGCCTCTTACAGTTGCCAGCAGGAGACTGCAGCTTTAAGCACCCCTCTGCCTATTGGGATGGAGGGGAACTTCAGATGTCCTTTTGACCCTCTTCTGTCTCAGTCAGAGCTATGCCAACAGCATGGAAGGCTGATCTCTTCCAAATGATTACCAAAACTTATTTATTGGATCATTTATTCACGCCTAATATGGGCCAGGTATGGTTCTACGCACGCTTCACCAACAGTACCTCATTCCGCCCTCTTAGGTAGGTACTATTATGATTTCTGTTTCACAGATGGGAAAATCAGGCACAGGGAGGTCACAAGCTAGTAAATGACAAAGTCAGGGCTCAAGCCTAGCCATCTGGGTCCCAGGACCGCTTTCTTAGTACTTGCACATCTGTTCCTTGTCTTCACATGGCAATACAAAGCTTACATTCCTGCCCTCATGCATGAGGGTGGGTTGAGCACACACTCAGCTCACCTTGTGATACTAGGGGGGTTATGAGAGCTTACAGTTTAGAGGAGATGGGGGAAAGAGCTTTGAAAAGAAAGAATGGTGTAACGTGTTTTCCTTATTACTGCTACACAGATCAGAGCCAGTTCTATGCTGGAAAAAGACATTTTATCCTATATTGGAAGACTTATTGTCCCCTATCTCTGCTTACATTCATCAATGTCACCCTCTTTGCCCTCCCTTCTACCACCTTCCACTAGAAGACCTATTCATGGTTGTTACAATTTCTCACAATTATTTGATTTAATGCATACTAATAATACCACCACCCTGAATTTGTGAGGTATTTAACTTTTTAAAGTGATACCATAAATTATCTTCTCTGTCACATGCATGATCTTATTTCATGTTTTGTAATAGTTGTAAGGTAGATGAAGCAGGTATCAGCTGTATAGATGGAGGAAGTGACCCTGGGCTTGACACTTGGGTTTCATGGCCTCCCTCTTACACAGCTTCCCCCTTGGCCTACCACAGGTTCAATAATTAGATGGAGGGCAGTGGGCCTGTTGCGACCAAGTCCTTTAAACTCCACTGCTGAATTCCAATGACTTCCACTAACCCCTTCCATAGCTACAAAAGGCAAAGCTTATGAATATGGAAAAGAACAGTGATCTTCAGGGTCATGTAACCACATGTAGGAAAAAGGCACAGAATCTCCCTTCACTGTGGAGGAGTGCTATAAACTAAAAAAGTCTTGTGGATAATTTAGCACTGGTGTAGCAATAGGCAAAAAAGCTTCCAAATCCCAGCAGCCACCATGGCTATAAACTGTATCTCTTGATAGCATGGTCCATGGCACTGGCTGTTTTTGGACTAGGTTGTTTAAGAAACCATATAGCTTCATGTAATAGCATATTTCTATTTCTCATGTGTTTTCCTGTAGAAATGGGGTATGTACACCACTACCACCAGCTTCCCCTTCAAACCTATCTGCCTCTCTAAATCATCTCCAAAGCATAAAGAATAGTTGACATCATTGAACACATCCTTACTGCTGGTGCATCAGATTTCATTGCAGTTAGGAAGGACACCTCCAACCACAAGAGCTGTGAAAGTCTCCAGGGACTGAGGCTGAGTGGTGTAAGTAACTGCTTCCTCCCTCAGCCTTCCCACCTTCGCCAAGCTGAAAGACAGTTGTACTTCTGGACCCAACTCAGAGATCATCCACTCTGTGAAGTCTTTTAAGGCTCCACCAGGCTACTACAGACATTCAGGAGATATTTCTAGGTCTCCCCACTTGATACACTTGTACTTGTTGGCCCCTGTGTTTGTGTGGAGCTATGTGGTTTCTGACCTTTCCAAGAGAAAGCAATTAATAGCTGCTGGAAGTCCCTCAGAATTTTCCTTCCTTCTGCTGTGACATCCAGCATTATTCCATATGTGAGTTGCCTCATTGCCTCGGGTCTCAGAGGGAGGACAAATGATGACATGGAACAGAGACCCCAGCCAACCACTGACAGACATGTAGCACAAGTGAGAAATAAATAAACCTTTGTGGGTTTTTCAGCCATTAAAACTGTGACATTGCTAAAGAAACACTGGCCTATTCTGTAATTTATGCAATAGAACTATTTACTCACCCACTTTGCAGAAGCAATCATATTGTTTTGTAACTATTTCTTTCATCTCTGTTCCCCTCTCCACCTCCAGACTGTTTGGGTCTTGAGGGCAAATATTTTGTCTTTTTAATTTTCATTTGTCAACTGCCAATACATGCCTCCAAATAAATGAATAAAAGGGTGAGTAAATGAATAAGGTATTTGAGAGCTGAATAAGGCAGGAGATCATGCAAAATGTCTCTTTACAATCTTGCTATGCATGGTCCTTTACAAAGGTGATGATGACCCTACATGATCTTGAGCAGCTCTTCCCAGCCTGCTGCCACCATAGTTACCTCACTAGAAAGGAATTAGATCAAGGAGAAAGGGCAATAGCTCCACAGTAATTCTCCACAGCACCATGAATACTTCATCTCCCAACTGCACCCTCTGAACAGTGAATTATAGCTGAAACCCACAATATGGACATAGAGAACCTAGCAGTGAAAATAGGCTACTCAAGAGGTAAGAAATTAAACACACAACAGGCATCAATGAATATTCGTTAGAAATTCACTCCAAGAACATGCAAGTTATGTGTGTGGCAGGGTACAATATGTTGATGGTGGTGGTGGTGGTGGTGGTGCTGTTGGGTGCTGTCAAGGCAGGTCCCACTCATAGCAACCCTATGTATAGCAGAATGAAACACTCCATGCCCAGTGCTATTTCCAGTGCGTCTCTGCTTTTCACATGGTTTTCAATGGTGGAGTGTTTCAGGTGTGAGCTGCCAGGTCCTTCTCTCTAGCTTGCAGCACCTGGTATTCCAGGCAGTCTCCCATCCCAGGACTAACCAGGCGAACCCTGCTTAGCTTCGGAGATGAGGTGAGATTAGCTGCTAGGGTCCTATGGCTGCAGATGGGTACAATATGGTTTGGTAATAACCAAGGACTCATCCTACCAATTCCCAAGTCCCCTTCATGTATATAGATAATAAATTCCCTGTGGTAAATAAGTAAGGTAAACGGTGGCCCCTCCAAAAGAAATGATCACTTCCTAATCTCTGAAACCTGTGAATGATTCTTCATTTGCAAAAAGTCTTTGCAGGTACAGTTGAGGGTTTTGAGATGAGGAGATCATCCTGAATTACCAGTGAGGATTCTAATCCAATGACATATGTCCCTATTAGAGACACACAGAGAAGATGAGGCAAAGATTGTAGGGATGTGGCCATAGGTCAAAGAACCAGCAAGCACCAGGAGCTACAAGAGATGCAGAATGGGTTCTTCCCCAGGACCCCTGCATGGCCTTCCTGACACCTGGATTTCAGACGTGGGGCCTCCAGAACTGTGAGAGAATAAACTTGTGTTGTTCTAAGGCACATAGTCTCTGATCACCTGTTAGGATGGCCCTAGCAAAGTCATATACCTGCCAACTCCTGTGGCTTGGAACTCTCCATCCAGGAGCACCATGGCATTGTGTGGTAGCCTGGAGAATGGGAATGGGACTCTTGCTGAGCCTCCCAGCACCTCTCCTGGGAAAACCAAGGACTTATGATTGGCTTTGTTCTCCTCCTCCTGAGCACTCGAATACAGGCCTTCATGAGGGCTTCTGTGTGTGACAGGGACCAGGGACCAGGAGTCCCTGAGGGTATGGTAGAAAGCAAGCCCAGTGAGGCAGCTGTCATGGAGCTCTGCGTTGGTCTGGGACCTCCTAGCCTTGGCTCCATGTCTCCTGACACTCACTGAAACAACAATGATAAAAACTGTTCTTTCCCCAACTTACCTGCCCCAACAGAAATGACACTTGATGGGAAAGAACTAGAACACTCAACACCAAGCATGAGGAAGACTTCAGAGCTGGGAGAAGACCACACACAGAGCTGCAGAGGCAATACAGTGATCACGAGTCAATTTAAACATGTGGATGAAACGTGGGCTTTCGTGTGCTGGGGTTAGAAGACCTTTGCTATGATTCTGACTCAGCCACAGTCAGTTGACTGTAAGTGTGAACATTAATGAATCACGTTCATGGCCTCACCTTTAATAAAGAGGGAGAGAGAAACTGCTAAAGTTCTTTCTTGCTCCAAAACTCTTTCACCCTAAAAATTAATTTTTAAAAACCCCACTTCCCTTTTTGCCTTAGGTGTTGGCACCAGATTCACCCAAAGACACACTGGAGCCTTTCAGAAGTCTTTTAGATTTGTAGATGAGGGCTCAGAGCCAGTCAGAACCAGACCAGACAGGGTGAGGGCCTGTAACTTCCCTGCAAGCCTGCAGGGGTTTCCCCAGAGCAAAAAGAAAGAACCGGGGACCCACCCAGTAGAGTGGGTTCAAATGTGGCTCTTCTGTTAATCACCTTCCAGATCTGGGCAAACTAACAAACATCTCAAAGTCTCAGGATACTTATCTAGAAAGCAGATGTGGTAGGATTTTATGAGGATTATAAAAAAGATAAATTTATGCAAAACATCTGTATATAGTGGACATTCAACAAGTGGTAATAATTACCACGTTGACAAGCTTTTTAGGTCTCTACCACTGCCATATATGTGGCTGCCCAGGAATGAATTTCCCATTACCCATCAACACATATCACAAAAGCATGACAAAGCCAGCAACCTGAGGCCTGGGAATGTATTTCAGAGGGAGGACGGGGTGGGGATGGCCTAGCAGGCTGTGAGAAGGGCCCATCTAGCTCATGTGTTTGGAATGAACTATTGGGTGGGAGGAACCTAGCAGGGGGGCCCAGAGGTGGCCAAAGCCTTCAGTGCTATATTTTTCAATGCCCTCTGGGATGGGTGCCTAGGTTATGCAATAGCAGCCACAGGCTCAACTTCTGGGTTCTGTGGCAGTTTAGCTGGGTGGGGCTGATGCATGTGGTTGGCCTTTGCTCCCTCATGGGCTACCTCTAGGCAAAGAAGAGAAATGCTGAGGGGTTTTTTTGTTTGTTTGTTTTGTTTTGTTTTTTGTGGTACTCAGGGTTGAACCCAGGACCTCACGCTTGCATGCTCTGCAAGTGCTGGACCACTGAGCTGCACCCTCAGCCCATTTTTTTACTTTTGAGACAGGGTCTTGCTAAGTTACACAGACTGCCTCTGGTATCTAACTTGTGATCCTCCTACTTCCGCCTCCCAAACTGCTGGGATTACAGGCATGCACCACCTCACCTGGCTAACTTTTCAGAGTGCAAGGCACATGCAAGCACAGTAGGAGGAAGAGTGGGGCTGCAGGTGGAGCAGGGGCAGGCCCCTCATTAGAGAAGGTGAAAGGGCCCTGGTGGGGCTTTGGTGGGCTTGATCAGAGCCATCCCACTGGGGTTGAGAGCCTGTTTCAAGTCCATGTCCTCAGCAGCAGCCTTTGGGTGCAGGCCACAGGGAGGAGCCTGCTCACCCTTAGACTGTGGAGCCCAAGAGCGGCCAGGAGAGGGAGGGCAGCATTTGCAGCAGAATCCCCAGTGGAGGAAGCAAGTTTTCTCTACCTCCCTTTGGAGAGAAGCTGACTTTGAACTCCACATACCTCAGAGTTTATTAAGATAGGGTCTTGCATTTTTTATGTTATGGCGTATGTGTATGTCTTGTTTCCTCAAATACAGGTGAGCTCCTTTTATGGCAGGAATGTCAACTTACATTTCCCCGTATCCCCCACGTACTCTGCAAATATCTTTATCTTGCTTTAGCTTCTAGGAATAACGCACGTGTAGTTCCCAGGCATACCATGCTGTTTCCTGTACCAGTAGCTTTGCTCTTGGCATTCCCTCTGATTAGAATATAATCCTCCCAGCAATCTACAGCTGGTTAACCCCTATTCATCCCTAACAGTCAACTCAGAGGTCACCCCTCAAAAGAAGCACTCCCTGAGCCCTAAGCTAGCAGTGATGCCTTTTCTCTGCAGGGCAAACTCTCAGCCTGTTCTGCTCAACCCTCTTAAACTGTGAGCTCTTCAAGAGCTGCAAAATGAGAGATAGAGTCCTGCCTAGATTCCCCAGCTCCCAGCAGGTGGTAAGGACTCAATGTGTGTTGGCTGAATCTAATTAAAAAGCCACTGTGTGACATCCTGTGACTTGCCACCAACTGATTATAGAAGATCCAGCCCAGGCAAGAGTTGTGATTGCTACCTACAGATCAGGAGGATAGCCTTGACATGATGAGACCAGATTCAATACAAAGGGTAGGGATGCTTATTTTTTGGCTGAGCAGAATGTCAACTCCAATGTCCAGAACTTCTCAGGGTCCCCATCTAAAAACTTCCAACACTGTGCCATTCCTGGCACTGTCAGTGCTTCTCTGCTATTCATAGGATTTTCAATGGCTAGTTGTTTCGCGAGTGAGCTACCATGTCCTTCTCCCATTTTTTCAGTGCTGGGGATTAAACCTGGGGCTTCAGACCATGCAGAGCAAGAACTCTACCAACTAAGCTAAACCCCTACTGCCTTACAGAAGTAAGGGTCCTGAATGTCCACCTCACTTCCAGGGAGCCATCCAGGCTTAGAATGGCAGTGGCTGGAGTCCTTTCCCTAGGACAGAATTTTGATTCATCCAAACACATGGGTGAGCCTCATAGGCACAATAGTCAGTCTTCACAATTCCCAGGAGACAGATCTTCTGAAAGCCCAAGAGGGAAAAGATGGGAAGCTCACAGCCCAAAAGATCAAGGGACAATGGCAATGTCTTCTCGGGTCTGCCTGAGGTAGATCCATTCAGGAGATAAGCTCATGGGGGGTCCCAGGGAAATGTAGTCAAGGGCGGTGGCTAAGCATTCATACTGTGTCAGTGGTATCATTGTACCATCTTTTGCACAGAAAGATACAAGCGTCCACATGACACCCTACATGAGATGCACATTGCCATCGTGATGAAACTTTATGAGACCCATCCCTCTGAGTGACTTCTCAAGCATAGGCTGAACTACTCCCCAGATGAGAGAAAAACTGTTGGCCTTCCAAAGATCTAATGGCACCTACATCTTCAGCATGCCTCTCAGTGTCTAGGTTTGTTCTTTTGTATATGGCAGAGGTCAGTCAGAGACTGTCTGGATACAGAACTTTGACTTTTTCATCCTAGTGAGTCAGGTAGGGGTGGTCAGACTGGCTCTGCAAACCTCAGACACTATCGCTGAAGGAAGGCAGAGCTGCTTGCAGATTTCTCTGGAAGTGAAATGCTTTCTCCTGAAGCCCTGATAAGATTACCAGGCTGCTGAGCCACCAGTGTCGAGATTTCCCAAAGAACTAGGAGCGCCAGGCTCTGGCTCTCCTTACTGTGAGGAGTCATGCTGCGGATCAACTCTGAAACCTGACTCTGCTCCAGGAATGCACACTCACCCCTCCTGTGATAGAGCCGGACTGTCCTCGAAGCCCAACAAATGGAAGAAGTCTGCCAAGTAGAGCCTGTGTTACTAAGAGGGTCCCACAGAGCATATGGGAGCCAGAGAGGAATGCGGGGTATCTGGGCATGCCCACAGGTCCACCAAGCCAAGCTCCAGCTTCCACAGACTGGATGTTCCCTAATTATGACCCACCAGCTCCAGCCAACAGCTGACTGTGGCTCAGGGACAGGGAAGATAAAAGCCAGGAAGGGCTGCTAGTGGTTCTGCCAGGGCTCGACAGAGACTTCTCAAAATGACCTTTTAACTAAGGCTTGAGTCTCCTCTCTCCTAGTAATTTTCAAAAAATATGGTAGAAAATGTTTAAAGACGTAAAAAATATGAATGAAAACATCCACTACAAAATGAACCACACTGTATATATCAGTATGCACACACTCGTCATTACTAATACTGCCAGTCTGTGAGGATGAAAAGGTACCATAGCCTCCTTTTTTAAAAGTAACATTGTAAAGATAAGATATGATACATAATAAATGCTCAACAAATATTGAATAAGTGGAAGAATGACAAATAGTATCTAAGAAGGACTTGGCCTTGCCACAGGAAAAAGGGCTCACTTATTGTCTCCAACTCGAAATTCATGATTTGTTCACTGGCAACAATTTAATTTTCATTCACTAAGTCCTTCATTTGTTCAACTAAATAGTAAGCACATGGTTGTGGGACGATAAGTCTAATTTTCATGTTATATACTAGTTTAAAAAATGAAAGATTTAGTCAGTGAAAATTAAAACTTTTGTCAAGCACCCTCAGGCTATTATATTTAAGGAACTGATAATATCAATTCAAATTCAATGTCCTGTGCCTACTCTGTGGTCTAAGAGTGTCTCCTTTCTTATGCCTTTTAATAAATTCACTCCTCTTTCTACTTTAAATAAATAAATTTGATGTTCTAAGTCTCCTACTCTTTCTTTCCTCTGCATACACCTCTGTCCTATGGGTTCCTAATTACAATAACTTCACCTATTATCTTTTCTAGAAACAAGCCACTTTTGCATCATAAGTCTGTATTTCTCAAGGAGTGCTGGAGATTCCTCCCCAGAATAGTCAAAACCAACATACCTAAACCCTACTTTTAGGGAAAAGAAATCTGATCTCTCTCCCATGTCCAATAATATGTTTACTCACTGAGCAAGTCTTCATTGGGTCCACATTAGACTCTAGATATATAAGACATGGCCCTTTTGTGCCAGGAGAGGAAGTGGGCTGGTTAGGCTGACTATTATAGCTCTGCTAGGTGCTCTAAGAGAGCTGCAGCATCTGAAAGCATCCAGGAAAGCTTCCAGAAGTGGTGGCATTTGAGCTGTAGGCTCAGAGAGGGAGGAGTTCCCTGTCTCTATTAATTTGTCAACCAATTTTTATTGAGGAAGTAGGATTCTATGCTACATACACGTGTGCCTACAGATCAGTGAGACAGTCCCTACTACAGAAGCTTACAGGAATGGGAAATCTGGTGCCAACACTGGCTGCCATTCCCCAGCACCATGAGAATTTTTCTCCTCTCTTTCTCTCTTGTTTTCTACCCCACTTACCCCAAAGCTGGGGATTGAACTCAGGACATCACACATGCTAGGAGAGCACTCTACCACTGAGCTACGACCTCAGCCCAAGAACTCTTCTCTTCTGGGCACCCTGGTGATCTCAAACCCAGAAGAGGTCCTTACTCCTTTCCATTTTTCCCATTCTAATTGTCTCTTGGATTATGCCTGGACTCTCAAAGGGACTCCCTAACCTGACTGCCTCATTCACTTCAGGAACTACGTCTCTGCCATATCACCCCTGCTATGTGTGGCCACTATCTTACACATCACCTCGCAGAGTTCCCTACTGTCCAAGGTGCAGAATCCAGGGCTATGCACAAGCTGGCCTTCGAGGGCTGCAGACAGTCTCTGTATGAATTAGAAAAAAAAGACACCCATTGAGGGTACAGCTAAGCAAGGAGATGTGTAAACAAAAAGCAACTCCTTCCTCCAGCTGGCTTGGATTTTAGTTCTCACTTACCTGCTCGCCAGCATCTACCATGTTTGGGGGCCCTGTGGCTTTACCTTATAATTTTCATCTTCCTCTCTTACTGCACTCCGGCCTTCCTCTCCAACCCAGTGACCTATTTTCCTGCACAAAGCTGGCATTTTCTCCCTGTACCCACTCCTTATGCTTCTCTTTCTCTCCACCATCTTTCTTACAGGGCTTCTTTCGAGTCTCATCTACTCTGAACTCCTGTAGAACTCATGGTGGGCAGCAGACATTCCTTTAGCACATGCGTTTGAAAATTGCAGACATGACAGGATTATGCAGTCTCATTTCCTCTGTTGGATTGTGAACATTTAAAGGCAGAGGTCAGACAGCATCTTTACCTTGTTTACTACAGAGGGCTTCCTGCAGGCTTAGGGGTGGTTACTGTTGCTGATAATGGTAACAGTGACTTTAAAAAAAAAAAAGATATCCCAAATATTTTCAACATGTAAGTGGATTTTAGAGTGTGAATGCTGAGTAACTTGTTGATCTGGTTTGAATTCCTAATACCAGGAAGTAATATAACTCAGTTTCTTCTCAAATATAAGTAGTTCCTCCATGTCTCACAAGAGGGTTTTCTGCTGAGATTTTCAGGAATCCCTGAGTCCACTCCTATGCATCATGCTCCACTATAATAATGAGTTGACTTCTTGGCTGAGAACGGTCACTTCCCCAGCCCCCTGGCTTCCTCCTCACTTCCTTCACCGGGCCAGAAGTTGCAGTGTTGTTGTTGTTGTCGTTGTTGTTCCAGGTGGTTTTGATAAAGAAACTTCACAAGCAGTCACTCCCAATATGCAAATCCAAGCCATGGGAGAGATGCAGGCCAAGCTATCAGGGTCCTGGGTGGCTGGGCCAATCCTCCTAGCCCCCAGTATACCGAGGTTTGGAGATCTTGGTAGAATACCTCTTCAGTAACTACACATATCTACTCATAGATGGGAGGGCCTTCTCTTTTCATGCCCCTCACCCCACAAGCCACATAGGAAGTTGCTAGTCTGGTATTTCCAGAGTCCCAGCCACCTACAGTTCCTTCCTCAACTGAGGGAGAAGAAAATGTCCCTGGGGAAGGGGCCCCTCTGTGTTTTCCTAGAACAAAGTTAAATTTTGCATTGGGCTGTAATCTGTACAGCTGTAATCCCAGCAACTTGAGAGGCAGAGGCAGGAGGATCAGAGGTTCGACACCAGAGGTAGCCTATGTAATTAGCGACACCCTGATTCAAAAAAAAAAGTAAAAAAAAGGGGGGGGCTGGGGATACATGGCTCAGCAGTAGTAGATCACTTGCAGAAACATGTGAGGACCTGGGTTCAACTCCCCAGTACCAAAAAAACAACAACAGCAACAAAAAAAAAAAAAAAAAAAAAAAAAAAACCTTGTGTTGGGCCCTCAAGCAGCAACCTGCTTTAAGCCTTAATTTAATTTTCTCTTATATCTACTCCATTTCTGCAAAAGATTGGGAATGCCATAAATCATACTGAACCTCCAGCCAGGGGCTTAAAGCACTCACCCGAAGAGGAAACCTAAATCTACAAGAACTTCTTTTGGGGTCTTTCCCCATTCCAACACCACTGGAGTCCCCGGGGCCATCTCCCCCTGCCCTGCAGCAGGAGCTGGCTCAGGGAATGCTATTGCAGGATCACTGAGTAGACTTGGGAACCCACCTGCTGACCTTGCTGTGTGTGTTCTGCCCCCAGCCCTAATCTGCCCAGTTTCCCTACCTTGCAGATGAATCTACGAAGGGTCCATCTCAGACCCCAGCAGGACTCAGAGATTCATGCACTCCTTGAAGCCTTCCTGAACAGGATCCCTGTTCCTGGAAGACAACTGGTTGAGCTGAATGTCCATGACAAACCTACTCTTCCTCCTTTGGAGAAGGCAAGCAGTGAGTCCACTTTAGAAGGCCTGGAGCCTGGAGCAGAGAAGAAATGGCATTTACTGTGAATCCCGATAGCTGCAGACCACAGCCTAGGGTGGAAAAGTTTCCTTTTGCACATGAATGGGAATCACCTGAAAACAATATGGCATTTACACCTCCTCCTTTCTCTTTTCAAAAGTTCCAAGTCCTGCTAAGGTTGGTTTAGGGTGAAATATTAGTTCTCAGTTTCAAGGGGGGGCAAATGCTTGAAAGTCTCCAGACATAAAGAGGGGAACACAGAGGATCCACGAAGACACCTTACAATGGAAGGTGGTGTTGTAGACCCCACTTAGGCGGGAACAGTAAAGGAAAGGCCCCAGGCCTCCTCTCGGAAGGCAAGGAAGCTTGGGACTCACCCTTGCACACCCTTCAGATATGGCCAGCACACCCCCAATTCACATGGTCTCAGAAGGGCCCCCAGGGAGCCTCAAGTTTATCGGAAATAACTGCTCAGTGATGGGAGCTTTTCATAAAGTTATGAAAGAAACTGTGACAATCACCAGGACTCCAGAAGCAAGAGGACAACTGGCCTGTCTAAAGGACACAGCAAGCGAAAAGGGAAGCAAGCCCATACGAGCAACGCCGCCCCAGCCCTGCGCTGCCGACGCTGTTTCTTTCAGTACCCGTCTCTCCAGAGCCAGGGGCTTCTGCTTTCTGGCCAGTATTTTGCACACACATTTACTACGTATGAACCTCAGCTGCACCCAACTTTTTTTTAAAGCATGTACATGCACAACCAACACACCTAAATCCCGAGAAATGGCCCCCTCTCCTCCCTTGAGGTCTCTCCTGCCCACCCCCTTGCCCGCCCAGAGAAGTCCCCTAGGTATGACCAGGGATGAGCCTCCGGAGTCGGCTTGCAGGCCGCCGGAGCCCCATTTACCCTTCTTGGCAGCAGCGAAGAGCCGCGTGGTCCCTGCTACGAGCACTGGCAGCTGCCCAGGGAGGGGCGCCAGGAGCCCCGCTCACCACCCCGCACCCGGGGCCATACTCCGTTACCTCCATAGCCTCCAGGTTGTCTTCTGGCGGCCGACACACCGCTGGCTCAGGCCGCAGCTCGCGAGCCCCGCTGTCCGCTACGCTTCCAGCCCGGGCCAGGGTCGGCGGCGGCGCGCTCCGGGCTGCGCTGCGCTGCGGGACCGTCCGGCCGCCGGCCCTGCCTGCAAGCGCGGAAGGAGGAGGAGGAGGGGCGGGGAGGGCGTAAAGGAGGGAGGCCGGATCGGGGTTTAAATTTAGACACAAATCTAAACAGATACCGTCCCTCCCAGGGCAGGGCGCAAGAGCCGGAGCCACGACTCCATTAATCTGTCCAAACATGGGATGGGGAGCAGCCGCGCCCCCTTTCTCGCGAAGTTTCTCAGGACCTTGGGCTTTGCCAGCGCTTGGTCCTTCTCAACCTCTTCCTCCTTTAACATGACATGCTGCAAATAGCTGCCTTTTACTTGACCCCCAAATTAGAATTTTCCTTCTTTCTTTTTATTTCTCTTCTTTTCAATTTATTTTGTTTTTCTCTCCTCCTCCTCTTCCTCCTCCTCCTCCTCCTCCTTCTTCCTCTCTCTCTCTCTCTCTCTCTCTCTCTCTCTCTCTC
>VMDO01009150.1:0-11686 GCA_007922755.1 Pedetes capensis | reverse complement strand
GAATCTAAGCAAAGTTTTCCAAGCTCCCTATGTAGGAGTAAATCTCTTCAAATCTGCTTTGATGCATACACTGGGTTTTGTGGGAATTTCATCTCCACAAGCTGCTGGCTTAAAGGCCTTTTTCTCCATTCCCATTAAATGTACCAAAGGGCAACACCCTAAATAGCTGATTCCATAAAGCCAGTTTAGCAGCCCTTCCCCAGTACGGTCCCAGCTCTCTGGGCAGCAAGGAGGCTGAGCGGGAGGGATGTGGAGCCTGGAATCTGTACCAAGGCCATTGTCTAGATGCCCCTTCTGCATCCCTCTTCCCAGCACAGAGACAGAGAGGGAAATGCCTTCAAAGACTTGTGAGTGGAAGAAACGCCTCTGTGTCCTGCAGTTTTTATGCCACCCTAATCCTCTCCCCTCAGCCTTAACCCCAGCTCAGCCATGGAGGGAGAGAGCCATCCAGAGGTGGGCAGAGCACTGGCGAGCACTGTGAAGGAAGATATGGAGAAACAGGAAAACGAAGCAAGTGGGGGACTTGCCTGTGCTGTAAACAGCTGCTTGGATTCTGCTTCTCATTGCAGCACCACTTGCGGACTTCCAGGCATTTCTATTGCTTCTTTGGGTACCAATCTTGGGAACATGGCTGCCTTCCTGTCATAGAACTTCTAAGACCTGACTTTCTAAAATGCTAGCAACCCTCATGCCAGGGTGGTTTTTAGTTCATTTATAACTCAGCTGAGCATAGGGGCAAGACCCCTGATTTCAGAAACAGACAGATGGAGGGTTGAATCCCAGCTCTGTTACTTTCTAGTTGTTTCCTAAGTATAGGGAAAAATTGAGAGGAAATTGGCAAAAACTCCCAAACTGGGAAAACGGCTTTTGAATATCTGGTTTGTAAAATGGAAATCTAGGGAAAATGAAAGTAACTTGGTTGCACATTTGTACAAAACCCTTCATGATTGGACAATTGGACTGAAAGCTGATTGGCTCAGGCCATTCCATGGGCGAACTATATAAGGAGCTGCGCTACAGCAGCTCGGCCCTTTTTTCGCCTTCTCGCCCATTTGTGCTCAGACCACTGATGAGGAAACACCTCTCCCACTGTTCTCCCCCGGAACTTCGGTGAGGAAAGAACGCTCTCTGGTTGCAATCCTCAACAAGGAAAAGAACCTTCTTTCCGTCTGATCACTGACGAAGCAACAGCTGTCTCCTCGTGACCACCGAAACGACCAGCACAGGTGTTTGCCCCTGGAAGGCAAAAGCACCTAAGGCTTTTCCTTTCTCCCATCTCCTCTGGGGTCCCGAGGGTCGCAGGAGTCTGCGCCCCTCACCTGAGGGTCCCAAGTGAACTGTGTTTAGTATCTGTGTGCGCGGTGGCGCCGCCCGTCCGAACCTCCAGGCCGGACCAGGAGGCGCGTGCCCCACATAGAGTTGGCACCTGAACGTGGGGCCCAACACTAAGATCTGCCCTTCTCTGATCCCTATTTTCCTCACTTTTACAGTATAGTAGGCACTCTGGAAAGAGTAGCTATTTAAGTAATGCTTAGCCTCAGAGGCAATTTTCAGATGAGTAAGGCCCCATATTCCTTTTATTTAGAGGCAGGCACTCGGGGGCCCAGTGCAAGAACCACACAGCTACACAGGTGAGGATGCTAGGGCAGCAAGGAAGGACACACTTGTGCTTGTGACTTTTTCCTTTTCTTCTTTTTAAAGGCACAGGACTGAGTTAACTATGGGAGCATCATCTACCACAATGTGTTCCACCTCTGTCCTATGGGAACTTATCCTTTCTTTCTTTTACTTCCTTCCTTTAACTTACTTTCTTTCTTTCTTTTTGTTGTTGTTTTGGTTTGGTTTGGTTTTGGTTTTGGTTTTTGAGGCACAGTCTTGCTTTTTAACCCAGGCTGGTCACAAACTCATGACACTCCTGCTCAGTCTCTGAGTGCTAGGATAATAGGTGTGCACCACCACGCCTGTCAGCCTTTTCTCTTCTTCCTTGACCTGGTACTCATTTCTGCTCAGCATGGGGCTGCCCTAGCACAAGTCTCTGGCTTCACAGACAGGAGGGCAGAAGTGTCTACCCAGAGGAAACCATTAGGCCAAATTAACATCACAGCCACCAAAGTGAAGTGCAGCTATTCTCCACACCCTGACCAGATCCTCTCCAGGCTGAGAACAGATGACCCACAAAGCAAATACTGTGCCCTCCCCATGCTCCCAGATCCTAAGAACAAAGCAGGCTGCTGCTCCAGAGCTATTCAGCCAAGCAGAGACCTTCTCCTGAGAAAGGAGTGGGACATGGTGGTGGAGAGGACACCCTAGAGCTGGATTTCAGCAGCTATGAGTATGACTCCCCTTATCTTCCCTCCTGCCTCTGCAGAAGATCCCCGGAAGCCAGGGTGGAGCTAACCCAGCTGGTAGACACCCTGCTTTTGCTGGGCTACTTTCTGCTCTGTGGGAGGAGCTGACAAGCAAGTGAACAAGAAAGAAGCTCTCTGAGTTGCTGCTTCCACCCCTGCTCTCTGGGGTCTGGCTGGCTCACAGGAGCCACTTCCTTTGGATTTCTCTTTGTCTTCCCTTTCACAGGCCCTGATAGTCTCAACCAGCCAAGTGATAAGTAGAGGCTTGTGCAGAGCTAACAAGAAATACCAGTGGTGAAACTAGGCCGGGAGGGACATGTACAGGGGAGCACACATATACAGGCTGCCCCTCCCACACAGTAGGCCTTCAAGAAATATTTGATGAATAAGTAAAGAATGAATGGATGGACAAATGAAGCCAATTGGTAGGATCTTTTGCTTTAAATCAAAAGCATGGCATTTCAAAGATGGTCACCAGTGGGAGAAAGGACCCTGTGGGAGAAAGGATTATCAAAGGCCACGATAATTTAAGAAGTTACTAGATTAGATGGCTTTTCTTTCTTTTTGCTGGTACTGAGGTCTGAGCCTAGGGCCTTGAGCACATTTTGCAAGTGCTCCATCACTAGGCTGCAGCTCCAGCTCCCTTTTTATAATTTTTTACTTTGAGGCAGGGTCTAAATTATGCAGGCTGCCTCTGTCCTTGAACTCGAAATCCTCCTACCTCTGCCTCTTGTATTATAGGCATGTGCCACCCCCAGCTTGGGTTAGATTTCTAGCAGAACTGCAAAGAACTCCAATTGATAAACTCTTCATAAGGGCCCACACTGTCCTGCTGATCATCTATTTTTAAAATTAAGAGCAAGAAACAAATATTCTTTCATGAGTACAAATGCTAACTAAATATATATACAGTCCTCCCTCGGCATTCACAGAAGATTGCTTCTAGGAACACTGCCAAACAGCCACAGATAATCAAATCTGCAGACACTCAAATCGTTATGTAAGATGGCACTGTGCTTGCATATAACCTGTCTGTACCCTCCTGTATATTTTAAATCATCTCCAGGCTCTTTATTATATCTAATACAAGGTAAATGCTATATAAATATTTGTATTGACAATAACAATAATACTGACAGTGAATAATGATAAGATAAAAGTCTGTACAAGTTCAGTACATATGTAATTTTTTTCAAATAATTTCAATCCTCAGTTAATTAAATGCAAGGATGTAGAACATGTGATACAGAGGACTGACTGTGTAGACATCAGCCCTAAATCCTGAGAAAGTGGCAAGACAAAATAAAGTAAAATATCAAAAACCAGGCAAACAAAAATCCAAATTCATTCTGTCACAAGTGACTGTCCTTGAGGACTGAAGTTAAATGCACTGGGATGAAAACACAGTGCTCACACATTTTCATTGATGTAGTATGTGATGATGGGAGGGTTCCCAAAGGAAGATGACAAGTCTTTTTTGATGGTTTTTTTGTTTGTTTGGTTGGTTGGTTGGGTTTTTTTGTTTGGTTGGTTGGGGTTTTTTTGGTATTAGGTGGCTGAACTCAGGTCTTCGTGCATACTTTACAAGTACTCTCCCGTTGGTACTCCCAGCCCCTTTTTTATTTTTTATCTTGAGATAAGGTCTCACTAAATTACACATGGGGCTGGGATTTAGCTCAGTTGGTAGAGCCCTGCTCTGCAGTCTCTGAGATCCCGAGTTCGATTCCCAGCACCCAAAAATGGGAAAAGGACGTGGCAACCCACTCCCAAGGCAATCCTGAAACAATCTGCCATTGCAAACCCTATAAGGGTAGCTATGAGTCGGAGATTATTCAACGACTCAATGGCACCTAACAACAAAAAGTTACACACGCTGCCCCTGGCCTCAAAATTGTGATCCTCCTGCCTCTGCCTCCTGAGTCGCTGGGGTTACAGGTGTATGCCACCACAACTGGCTGACAACAGTCTTTAACATGTGAAGGGTGAATTGTGGAGGAAAGCAGCCCAGAAGCCTGGGGCTGCACAGGGAGGGTGAAGGCAGCATGCAGGGGTTAGCCCTTCATGAGGAGGAATTTTGACTAGGAGGCCTGCAGGGTAGTGGCCCTGCAGAGATCAAGGGATTGGCTCCTTAGGGGATCTGAGTAATAAGTAGATATGTTGTGGACAATGAGAGCCAGAATTCTCACCGATGGGGAAGGGATGTGCAGATATGTAAAGGGGAAGGCCTGGAGTGAACACTGTAGTGGTGAATAGGAATAGGAGGTACTGACATGAGCTCATGGTTCTTAGTGTATAGAAACAGATATGGAAATAAGTGTAGATATAAATTTGCATACATGTATATATATGCCCTTTGAGAGCCTGGGAAAAATGACATCCCAGTAACAGTCAGAGCAGACAGAGCCTATATCTTGTTTCTGAATATCCTTCTGCACTAGTGGAATCAGGGATCCTTGAAGAAAATGGCTCAGGTTGGTACAGAATAAGAAAATCCTGGAATATCTTGTATCAGAAAATAAGGATATGCTCACTGAATAATGGAGATATGTTAAAATGACACAAAAGTCCATTTTCAGGAGTTCCTTCTAGTAGTATTGGGATAATATAAGCATCAAAATAAATTATAGCAATGGATTACAACTCTTTGAAGAAAATAGAAGTTCATGAGTCCACAATGATTTAAACAAATAAGTGGGAGAAGAGTAACCTCTTTTTTATAGCAGAATGCCAAGTAACAAATATAAAAATAGTTGCCAGAAAATGGCCATCTGACAACTACAGTAGTTATAATTATTTTAAGGAAAAATAACATCGAATACTAAATCTAGTGAATAAAAGTGAGGCTGAAGAATCAGATTTTATACAATTTTTAACTCTCTCCATATTAGTCACTAATGACAATGGGGGAAATATAACTTTGCAGAAAAAAAATCTAACAGGTGTCATGTAAATCAAGTGACCAAAGAATCCAATGACTTTGTTGAAGTACTGAAGTAACTAACCCTGAGGGGACTTTCCCCTGGAAAGTGAAGTAATAAATCTCTTTATAGTTTAAGCTATTGGAGTTATGATCTTTGCTTATAGCTGAAGGCATCCAACTGATTCAGATAGACAATAACTTAGAAGAAGAAGCTGAAATCAGGCACATTTACTAACAGAGAGAGAAGCAGTCCTAGAAAATGTGGAGCTGGTATGGGGAGAAAGACTGGCAGGACAGGTGAAAGAGAGAGAGGGTGGGAGGAAAGAGAGAGAGAGAGGAAAATGTGAGACAGAAAACAGGAGTGGGAAACCTGACTACCTGACTAATGTCCTCTTTGGGTAGGAAAACATTTAAATTGAAAAATAACAGTTATCATTGTCAGAATTTGAAATGTCTTATTTCCAGTCCAACTGTAGAAGAACAGCAGGTGGAAATGGCAATCTTTTTTTTCTCTCATTCTTATCAAAGAAAAAGAATTCATTTCTTCTAGAAGATAAGGGGGATGATATTTACAGAGATAAAGCCATGTTTTCCTGAAATCATTTCACATCACAATTCCTTTTAGGATATTGTTAGTACTGTTCAAAATGTTGGAGCTTTGACACTAACCTAATTTCATGTCTTGCACTGGGCAGAATTTGGCCAAAGCTGGAGGTTATTTATTTACTGAGCCTTCAATGAATATCTTCAGTGATGCTACACTAGCAAATTGAACAATTATAAGAATAGTACCCAAATCCCACCTAGAACTCGTCCCCTTTGCCTTTTTACATGGATAACAGTCAGAGACATATGTGAGAAGTTATCTTGAGAACAAATTCTTATGTTCAACTTTGGCAAAATACTCATTTGCAAAAGTCTACTAAAAACTGGGGGGCCGGGATTTAGCTCAGTTGGTAGAGTGCTGCACTGCAGTCTCTGAGGTCCTGAGTTCAATTCCCAGCACCGCAAAAATGGGAGAAGGGCCTGGCAATCCACTCCCAAGGCAATCCCGAAACAGTCAGCCATTGAAAACCCTATGAGGGTCGCTATGAGTCAGATACTGACTCGACGGCACCTAACAACAAGAACAAACTAAAAACTGGTGTCCTCACCTGTTAGTTTCTCTTTCCCTCTTGTGGTGGCCTTGCTATTCGTCCAGCTGCTCATGACAGAAATCCTGGAGTCATTCTCGGTTCCTCCTTCATCTTCACCGATCAGGTGTGGTCATTCTGGCTCTGAGATATCCTGAGACTACTCCCCTTTCTCCATCACACACCATCACCTCATCTGGATGAAACAAGCCTTGTGCCGGCTGATCTCCATACCTCCTGACTCTTCTTCTTGCCTCCAACTTTGCTCACCATATCCCCCATCTATTGTGCTCCACCAGGAGTAATCTTCCTAAAACACGTGCTGGTTCCCCAAACCCTCGGGACGAAGCCCAGTTCCTTATGTGATTCACACACAACCTATCCTGACATAGCACACTTGTTTCTCTGGCCTCTTCTCAAGGGAATCACTAGCACACCTCACCTCAGCTGTTCTGAGCTGCCTTCAGTCCCTGAATGGCTCCTCCCTCACCTGGAATACATTCACTGCTTTGCTGAAACTAAATTTTCAGGCATCTTTCAGCTCTCAGTTTAGGCTTCCTCTGAGTAGATAGTCCTGCTCACAACCTCTGCTTCCTACCACCTAGGAGAGATTCGCTTTCTGTGTGCCATCTCCTGCCTAACCTATTCCTGTTATTGTGAAGATTTTATAGTTGCCTTTTTATCTTTCTCTAAAGGTTTAAGCTTAATGAGGGTGCTTTTCATTCTGTCTTAATTAAAGTTTTATGGTCAGTCACTGCTGGGTTCAACTTTGGTATAAAAACTTATTGGACGAACGAATGGGCCCTAGCTCCATGCAAAAGGGTAGATAATTCCTTTGTAATCCAGTTCTTGCATGCTCTCCTAAAAATGCAGTAATAAAAGTGTTTTAACATAGAGTACAGCATAGCAGTTTAGGGGTCAGCTCTGACATCAGACTTCTCAAGCCCAACTGTGACCTTGACCAAAGTATTCAATTATTTTGCTTCTCAGATTCTTCCTGTGTAGAATGATGATAATAGAACTCACTGCACAGGGTAGTTCTAAGGATTGAATGAGTTAATGCACATGAAATGCTTAGAATAGTGCCAGCACACAGTAAGTTTGAAGAATACACTTATTGTCATGGTAACAATAGAAACAGCAACACACTTGTCACTATTAGCATAGTAACAATAGGAACATGGGCTGGGGTTTAGCCCTGTTGGTAGAGTGCTGCTCTGCACTCTCTGAGGCCCTGGGTTCCATCCCCAGCACCACACAAATGAAGGAAAGACCTGGAAGCCCACTCCCAAAACAATCCTGAAACAATCAGCCATTGAAAACCCTAAGAATAGCAGAGGAGCAATAACATAGAGCCAGGGAGTATTTTGTTCTGTTTTATATAGGGTCACTACGAGTTGGACCTGACTCAATAGCACCTAACAACAACAACAACAGCAGCAATAACAACAATAACAATAGGAACAGCAACCACACTTTATGAGGAAAAGATCATTACCAGGAGCAGGTCTTGGTAGTACATGGAACTTTCTTCACAACATCATTCCAGGTTTACCTCTCAATTCCAAGCCATTCCTTTGTGACTTACAACTATTTTTTATAAATGTCTCTGCTTGGCTATAGCCTAACTTGAAGAAAACACTCAACACTGTCTTATTTCTTCTAATCTATTCTTTGTGCATCAGTTCTTTTAAATATTCTAAGTTCAGATGCAATTCTTCACTCTGTTTGTAAACATGTAAGAAGAAGAAAAGAAAGAGGAAAAGGAGGAGGAGGAAGAGCATTTCATACCACAATTATGAATAAATTTCACTACCTTGAATAGTGTCTTTTATTTTGGAAATCAGTTTTAAGAAACCCAGAAATAATGTATAAAAAATGTCTTTTTTGTTTTCTCTAGCATAGTCAAGGATCTGCCCCTGTGTCCTAAATATTATCACTTATCGACTCGTTTACTTGCTTCCATCCTATGGTAGAACCTCACAACTCCTGGTGCCAAAGTCTCCTCCATGATTTCACTCTTTTTGGAGCACACCATGATTACATTGCCCGGACTCAGATCTGGCATTTGAAACTTAAGACTTCTGATTTAGGCGTAGCCAATGCTGTTGCAGGACCAGTGAGGTAAGTGCAGGGCCCCTATCTAAGGGGGTATGATTTATTCTTAAAGGCACCAGTAGATCCTTGAACGTTTGAACCAGAATTCAAATTAAATACACTACTAAATATCCTGAGGTAGAATGCAACTGGTTGCCACTGGGTCCCAAGGAAGGCCAGACTGACAAGGATGAAATGGTCCCAGAAGGCCCAGAGGCAAGAGAGAAAGGAAGTGGACCTAGGTGTGCTTGGTAGAGGAGAGACAGTGGGGTTCCAGGTGGAAGGACCCTGTGAGCAAAGAGCCCCAGGAGCCTGAGGGTGGAGAGGAGCAGTATGTTCCTCAGAGGCCAACTTCAGGCCTCCTCAGGCTTGCAGGCCTCTTCCGCCAGATGCACACCAGCCCTCCGAGCAAGCAGAGGGCGGAATCTATCTCCGCCTCCTATGGGAAGCTGGCTGCACCAGAGTGCTGTATACCCTGTAAAAACAGGTGATATGTGCATTTTGTAACTAATAGTATTTGAGCAGAATTGCTTCTGGTTTGTATTTTCTGTTTTTGTTTCCTTCGATGTACAAGAAGGGGCTTTCAGGCAGCAACAAGAGCAAAAGAAGGGTAAGAGTGATCAGGAGAAAGAAAGACACATCAAATGCCTCCCTGTACAGACCCCAAAGGCAAAGGGGCCCAGGAGAGGACTGGGAACTCAAGGACCCCACCGCGGAGGTTCGTTGAGAGGGCAGAGTGACTCAACCATTCTCGTTTCCTTGTTTGATGAGAGTTTTCATCAGTCACCTCGGGATGTGGTGAGGGACTTCTAACCAAAATGACCATAAATCGCAATCCATAATGAAATGGGTTAAGTGCTAAATCTGACCCCACACAGCAGGGCTGGCAAGGAAACAAGGATAGCCCCTGGCCGAAGTCACCAGGGGAGATGAAGGTGCCTCTGCAGCGCAAAGGCATGAGTGGCAGTGGTGGGAGTGGGGTGGGGGTGGGGTGAGAGAGGAATTTGCATCTCAGGGCTCAATCAGATCTGAAAGCCAACATCCTGTTTTTCTGTAGGTTGGGCACATCAGTCCGCCAAAAGCCTCCCCTGACCATGGCCAGCCTCAGGAAATGAGTGTCAGCAGTCTTGCAGACCGGAACCCAACCTCTGGGTGATCATGCTTGAACGGCGGGTCCTGTCCCCACCAGCCCCCTATCTTCCCTCTACCCTAACTCTAGGACTCCAGACCTGACCCCTCCTCCCCAGAGACTATCAACAGGAAGTTAAGTCAGCTGGAACACTTTGTTCCCTTGACATTTTTGTTTTAATTCTGCAGCTTGATGAATTCTCTCCCTGGCTCTGTGTCTTGGGTCCTTCTCTTTGTCTGCCTGTTGCTGTTTCTCCCATATCCATGCAAAAAGTCATGGTTACCATAAATCCAATAGGCCAGAGTGAGAACTAAGGCAGGGAAGAAGGAAATGGGGTATTGAGAAAGCACATCAGGGAAGGAAATATTAGCTGCTGATGAGCTAAGGGTGGTGCTCTTCATTCAAGGATCATTATAAGTTGTTCTTGGGTGGTCACTGAGTCAAGTGTGACTCTGGTGACCCTCATAGAGTTTTCAATAGCTGATTGTTTGGGGATTGCTTCTGGAGTGAATTGCCAGCTCCCTCACACTTTTGCAGCGCTGGGGATCAAACCCAGAGCCTCAGAGAGCACAGAGCAAGCCCTCTACCAACTGAGCTAAACCCTAGCCCCTTTTTAGTGAGAGAAGACCTTAAATACTACAGAGGAATTCCTAAGTCATTAACAGTCTGCATCACCCATAGCTATCTCCCCTCCTTTCCTCACGGCACTTATCTCTGCCTCTTATCACAGTGATGTGTGCTAATGTCTTCTCCCTTCAATATCCTATAGAGCCTGCTTGGCAGATGTCTTATCACACTCAAGAAGCAGTAAGTAAATGAACAAAGCTTTTCCCCCTCCTTTAATCCCAAATCAGCTTATTTAGTAAATTAAACAAAATGAAACAAAACAAACCACAGCTCCGAAATGCAACTTGGTCCTGCTCAAGGTGATATTTCTTAACCTCTTATAGGTGCAGTCACAGTCTGTTTCCTTACTTACTCACTGTTTTTGTATACCCAGAATGTGGTTCTGAGACCTACCAAAGTATAACTCTGCTCTTGTCTGCCTCTCATTCAAGTCTAGAGAGAAAAGACCTGTCACATAGAGATCCCAAGTAAAGTGCCTTCAGGGGAAGTGATTAGTCCCTTTCCAAGTTCTTCTTCTTCAACAGACCCAAGAAAATGTCCCCTATTTATTATAATAACTGGGCCATTAGCAAAGATGTCTAAAGCATCAGCGTTGGCTTTAAAGTTCCAGCTAGGGGCTAGAGATGTGGCTCAGTGGTAGAGCTATGCTTGGTTCGCACACACAAGCCCAGGAACCAAAACAGTCCCAGGAACCAAAAACAAACCAAAAAAAAAATCCAGTCAGGCAAATGGTTTATCATTGGTTATACTGGTTGAATATAATTCCTGTGTAAAGTATTCATAATCACTTCCTTTGAAACCTAAGTCTGAGAGAGGACTGCTCATAAGACAAGTATGCCTCATATGTCTCTACAAAACCACATCTAGAAAATCCACATGCAAATCTTTTCTTGCCAGTTGGTCTTCCTGGGCTCCATTTGTTTGTTTGTTTATTTATTGTTGTTTTGTGGGGGGTTTTTGGTTTGTTTGTCTGTTTTTTGGTTTGGGGGCTTAAAACCAAGACATCATATATGCTAGGTAAGCATTCTACCTCTGAGTTATAGCCCCAACTGAGCTACCATTTTTAATGCCTGACTAATGGGAATACCAGAACACCTAATTGTGCTCATGAGAAATCTGTACATGAACCAGGAGGCAGTTGTTCGAATAGAACAGAGAAACACTGAGTGGTTTAAAGTTGAGAAAGGTGTGTGTCAGGGCTGTATACTTTCACCCTATCTCTTCAGTTTATATGCTGAGCAAATAATCCGAGAAGCTGGACTTTATGAGGAAGAACGTGGCATCAAGATTGGAGGAAGACTCATTAACAACCTGCGTTATGCAGATGACACCACTTTGCTTGCTGAAAATGAAGAGGATTTAAAACACTTACTGATGAAGATCAAAGATCATAGCCTTCAATATGGGTTACGACTAAACATCAACAAAACAA
>VMDO01009149.1:24608-79225 GCA_007922755.1 Pedetes capensis | reverse complement strand
CCATCGGACCTCAACTGAACACCAGCGGCTGTGGCTGTGCCTTTAAGGCTGAGCTGTACCAGCACTTAGCCTGCAGCATTCTATGCTGCAGGCATAGAGCCAGCACTTAAAGGGGTAGAGCCTTGCTCTATAGGGGCTGCCTGCTCCTTGCTCTCCTTAAGGGGAGCACCCCAATAAACCTTCCCTGTCCTTTTCCAACTACCTGAAGGTCTCCCGAGGTCCTTCTTTCCGACACCGGTCACGTGTTATGTTGTGGGCTTGGCCCTAACTTTAGCCGGGCTAGAGCCAAAACCTCAACAGTTAGAGAGTGTTTTGTTCTGTTGAACATACCGTCATTATGAGTTGGACCTGACTTGAGGGCACCAAACAACAACAACAGCAACACTACTTATCCAAAACCTACCTTAAAAGAAAATTTGTTATATCTTTTTGTTTTTTTCTTAATGTGGTAGTACTAGAATGTTTCTGTATTTTTAAAAATTCTATTTGGTTATTATTCTAATCAAACTTCTAAAATCTATAAAATTTTCAATATTCATTTAGTTTACATTTTTTTTATCTTTTCATCTCATTTTGATTTTTCTTTTTTTTTTTTTTCCATCAGAATCTCACTCTGCTGCCAGGGCTATTCTGGAACTCATTATGTAGCCCAGGCTGGCCAAGCACTCAATAACCTTCTACCTCCCCTCCCCCAGTACTGAGATTACAGGTGTGTGCTGTCCAGGTGTTGTACTACCATGTCCAGTTTAGTTTACACTTTTAAATAACATTTTCCACTCACTTAGCTTTTCTCTACTTTGAAATTTCACAGGACATTTTTCACATTTTTCTTTCTGTCATTCTTATTTCTTTGAAATTTGATTATACCTGCTATGTTTCTCTAAGTGGAGTTTGAACAATAAGTTTTGTTTCAAATTTCCCCTCTTTCTCCTCCAGGTAGGCTCTCATTTTCTGTCACTAGATTCTACCCATTCGCTGGCCAAGAAAGTTTCAACCACTTTTCAAAGAAGAAAAACTTGCCTCCACTAGTTTAGTAAAAATGAATAGACCTTAATTAATAGGTAAAAAAAATTTTTTTGAATACTTTTACTTGAATTTGTTATTTAATGCATTTAGACAAATATGTAATTTACTAAAAATCAAGCAAATGTCTGGCTATATTTTTTATCCTAAGTAAATCAGTTAACTTATTTTACAATAGTAATTTTGAAAGCTTTATATGAACACCCCCAGAGAAAATGTTGCTGTTATACATAATAATGATTGTTATTCTCTCCATTTTATCATAATCTAACCTATGGAGATTTCCATGGGCTGTGTATTTTGTAAGCATATGTAGCTGTAATCCTAACCAGTTTTCTTATGGTGAACATGAATAAAATTGAAAATTTTGGTGATCTCATCATAAATCCTTCCAACTGTTTAAACACCCAGAGACAGTAATAAAATTGAAACATATTCAAAAAGAAAATATAATAAGTTGTATATTCTCACACCCAGTATATTGGAATCATAGTATGTCAATCTACTAATAATCATTGTTTTCACAAAAACATAGAAGTTTTTATTTAGATTTAAAGAAGGTCTTAATATTTTTTTATTAACACACTTTACAATCATTATAATTTTATGAAAGATACCATATGAAATGCATTTCTTCCTGGTGTATATTTTAGTTTAGAAAACTATTCACATCAATTTCCCAGCTTTTGGACTCATAATTAAGCCTAAACACTTCATATTTCTCCACTTATCTTGTCAATCCTTATAGCCTCCATAAGGCCCATGGTGGTGCAATTCATCATGCATTTCAGGGTCTAACAGTAATTCAAAATTTGTAATTATTCATATATTCCCCACAGTGTCTCTTGCTTTTATTTAAAAGTAATGATTACAGCAAATGCTTTTGTAAGGCAAAACCTAATCAATGACATATCTATTTATGATTCTTTAGGCTAGTTCACTAATACATGAATAAACAAGTTATAAATCTTCTCAACTTCATTTCAATCTGCTACAAATTGGAAATAGAGTTTATCAAAAAAATCTTCCTAATGCAGTTATTTGTCAGCCATTGAAAACCCCATGAGGGTCGCTATGAGTCGGATACCGACTCGATGGCACCTAACAACAACAACAACAATGCAGTTATACAAATCCATGCTTAATTCTTCTTGCCTTTATTTCTCATTCTTTAATTTATTCCACTCTTTCATTGGTGGAGTAGAGAAACATGTCAAGGTTATTTTCAAGATTGTTTTCAAAGCAATTTACAATTCCCAAAAAGTCTCATTACCTAAATATTTGGTATTTTAGTCTTTGGCTTCAAAGACCAAACACTGCCAATTGATTTTTAAGAAATTATAATAATTTCAAGAATGCATAAAAATGATCAATAATATTTTAGAATCCTTAGATTAATTTAGGAAATAGTTTCTCCAAGTTTGAAATTTTTAAAAAATCTGGTTAATGATAGGTAGTAAAGACAAATTAAACTGCCTTCAAATTATTTTGTGTGTGTTCCCAATGAGCACTGTTATGAATACAGCAACTCTAAGATTTATATAAATTTTCACAATTGATGTTTCCATATTTTTATAATTTTAAAAAGTAATCTTTATTTTTAGGAAAGGTTTAGATTTGAAGAAGTTATGAAAAGAATACAGATAGATCTCCTGTCGATACTATCCAGTTTTCTCTATTATTAACATATTTCATTGGTCTGAAACATTTGTTATTAGTAACAAACAAGTGTTGATTCATTATGATCAACTAAAGTCCATACTTTCTATACATTTTTTCTGCTTCTCCCTAATGTTCTTTAACTGTGACATCAAGATATCATATTACATATATTTGCATGTCTCCTTAAGGTCCTCTTAGCTATAACATTTCCTTCGATTTCCCTTGTTTTTGATGACTTCAATGAGCACTGGTCTGGTATTTTGTAGAATGTTTTACCTTGAGATGTTTTTGATGATTTTCTAAGGATTAGTTTGGACACATGTGTTTCTAGGAGGAAATGCTTTGCCAAATCCAAAGTCACTTAGTTTTGCTTACATGCTTTCTTGAAAATAATTATATGCATTATATTTAGGTCTATGGTCCATATTAAGTTAATTTTTAAGAATATCATAAGATACTGCAATGTTACTTTGATCTGTGTGTCTGTTCTTTGCCATTATCTTGCTATCTTGATTACTGTAGCTTTACAGTAAGTCATCAAAGCAGGGTGCATGCTCTCTATTGGTTCTTTACCATTTTCTAAGCTTTTATAGGTTGTTTAACTCCAGAAGCAGTTTGGCACTATCTGAAGAATAGCATCCTGAGGAGCTGACTGTGACTGCATTGAATCTATACATCAAGATAGTAAAAACTAATGTGTTTATAAAATTGTTGTTGTTGTTAGGTTCCATTGAGTCGGTATCTGACTCATGGTGACCTTATGTACAATAGGAGAAACAGTGTTATTAGTGCTTCTCTGCTATTTATAGGGTTGTCCATGGCTAATTTCTTCCATTTGAGGGAAGTAGGTTGTCAGGTCCTTCCCCCAAGACTACACCACCTGGTGTTCACAGGCAGTTGTGTATCCAAGTACTAACCAGGCCCAACCCTGCTTAGCTTCCAAGATCTAATGGGATGGGACACCACAGGGTGGCATTTATAAAATTAGATTTTACAGTGCCAATTTATTTCAATAATCTTTGATGCTTTTCATGACATTTGTTTAGTTTTCCACATACTGGGATTTACATATTTGTTAAAATGTTTGTTTCACTATTTTTTGGTGTTCTGGTAAAGGGCATTTAAAAAAAAACATGACATTCCAATGTATATTGCTAGCACACAAGAAAGTAATTGCTCATATATATCACCTCATATCACATTGTTGTTGTTGTTAGGTGCTGTCGAGTCGGTATCCGACTCATAGCAACCCTCTGTACAACAGGGGAAACACTATTGTCAGTGCTTCTCTGCTGTTCATAGGGTTTTCAATGGCAGATTGATTTTTGGGAGGGGGTTGCCAGGTCCTTCTCCCAAGCCTACAGCACCTGGTGTTCCCAGGTGGTCTCCCATCCAGGTACTAACCAGGCCTGACCCTGCTTAGCTTCGGAGATCTGATGGGATCAGATTCCACAGGGCTATGGCTGGGTTTTGTATCACATAAACTTGCCTAATTTTATTATTAATTTCAAAATTTTTTTCACTCTTTGGATTTTCCACTTAGATGATCACATTAGCTGTAAAAAGAGGCAGTTATATTTCTTTCTTTCCAATTTATATACCATTTCTTCTATTCATTGTCTTGTTGCACTAGTAAGAACTTCCAGCATGATGCTGAATATTAATAATAAGAAAAAACATCATTGTCTTATTCCTAGCTTGAATTTTGGGAGATAACTATACAGCATTAAGTGTGGTGCTAGCTGTAAGATCTTCATAGACATTGTTTATCAAATTGAGGAAATTTTCCTCTTTCTCTTAGCTTGTTGAGATTCTTTAAACTGAATGTGTTTAAATTTTGTTAAATACTCTTTAGTTAATATAATCATATAAATTGTCTTGTTTGACTTTTTGGTTTGATAAAGCATGTAAATTCATTTTCAAATATTATATTCACCAGTATATTCAGACTAAATCCCTCTTGATTTGCTTATAATTGTTTTTGCATTGTCAAACTCCACTTTCAAATATTTTGTTAAAGATTTTTGCATTCAAAGGAGAGACTGGTCTGAAGTTTCCCTTTGTTGGAATTTCTTCACCTGGTTTTGGTATTAGGATAATCATAGCCCCATTAATGAATTAGAAAGTATTCCTTCTGATTCTATTTTCTAGAATAGATAGTTAGGAACCGTAATCATTTCTTTATTAAATGTCTGCTAAAATTCCCAGTGAAACCATCAGGGCCTGGGTATTTCATTTTTAAAAAGTTATTAATTAATTTAACTTATTTAATACACTTAAAATTATTAATATCTATGAGTTTGAGTAGTTTGTATTTTCCATAGAATTGGTAAATTTTGGCTATATTATCAAAGTTTAGAACACAAAATTATTCAAAGTATTCCTTTATTATCCTTTTAATATATATTGAATACAAGTAGATAGACTCTCATTTTGGATATTGCCAATGTGTCTTTTTTGTCTTGGCAATCCTTAGTTAATGTGTATCAATTTTATTAACCTCTTCCAAAAAGTACACTTTAATTGTATTTATTTATGTATTATTTTCCTCTCCTGAATTTCATTGATTTTTTAATTTTTATTTCTTTTCTGGTATTTGATTTAAGTTTAAATGCTTTTTCTTTCTCTAGTTTCCTAAGGGTAAAAGCTTAAGACATTGATTTTAGACACGTTCTAATGTATAAATGCTACAAATTTCCCTCTGTAAGGACTACTTTTACTGTATCCCATGAACTTTCATAAGTTGTAGCTCATTCTCGTTTAGTGCTATATGTATTATTTGATGAACATGTATGTATGGGTGGGTGTGTGTGTGTGCATGCTTGCATGTGTGCTTATGGTGTGAGGAACTGAGTCCAAAGCCTTACCTATGTTGTACAAGTGCTCTACCCACAGATCTACACCCTCAACCCACAATGAAAATTTGAAAAAAGTTTTTCTTGAGTGTTCCTCTTAATCACTTTGCCATTTAAAGTTATATTATCTAGTCATCAAATATTTGGAATTTTCCAACTATATTCCCATTATTTGTTTTTTTAATTAATTCCATTGTGCCCTGAGATATGTCTTCTTGATCTACTACTGAAATAAAATATCTGAAATTTTCAGCTATGAGACTAGATTTGTCTCTCTTTTCAGTTGAGTCAGTTTTTGCCTTACATTTGCTGATCTCTTTTTAGATGTGTTGAAAAATGTCACCTCTCCTCAAAGAATTTATTCCCTAATCATTATACAATGCTCCTTTTATCATTGATAATTTCCTTGTTCTAACAACACTTTTTCTGAAACTAATTCAGGTTATTCTTTAATATACTCTGATGATCTGTCTTTTGACCATTCATTTTTTAAAAATGATTATTGATATATTCATTAACATTTCCATTAGTCATAGAAACAGAACCAGTGAGAGATATATATATATAAAGTTTAAAACATAGTACAAAATGTATTTATTACACTTATCCTACTGAATATCATTGGGCTGGAATTTAGTTCAGGGGAGAGTGCTGTTGTGCACTCTCTGAGGACCTGGGTTCAATCTCCTGCTCCACAAAAAAATGGCAGAAAGATGTGACAATTCTCTCCCAAAACAATCCCCCAAACAACCAGCCATTGAAAACCCTATGAGGGTCTCTATGAGTCATACAGGATTAAATGGCACCTATCAACAACAACTGAACATCATAGTTCAGCCTAGCCTACTTTAACTATGCCCAAATTACATTAGTGTATATTTGGATGATGTGCTCTAACTCAAAGCCTATTATATCATAAATTGTCAAATATCTCATGGACACCCACAGATGAGTATTTTTTATATGATAAGATCTGAAAACACAAAATGCAATATCCAAAAACTACCTGAAGACAGTACATGGTAGGTTTTCTGTTGTTTACCCATATGGTCCTGTGCCTGACTGGAAGCTACAGCTCTTGCCACTGTCCACCACTTTATAATTCTACCAGACTGCATATTCTAGCTTGGGAAAAGGCCTAAATAAAAATTTGAAATATAACATCTATTGAATGTATATCAGTTTCACACCATGGTGAAATTAAAAAAAGAAATAGATCAAACCATCGAAATTTGAGGAATTACTGTATATGTTATGGACACATATGTGTATATATGTACACACATACACATATATTTGTTCTAGTCAGCCTTTCAATGGATTAGATAAGGCTCACCCATGTTAATGATGGCAACCAACTTTAGTCAATCTACCTATTGAAATGTTAATTTCATCCAAAAACACCCTCACAGAAACACCAAAAATAGTATTTGACTGAATATCTTGGCACCCTATGATCCATTCATGTTGCCACATAAAAATTAATCATGCCAATGTTTATGAAATTTTTAACTCCATTCTATTTATTGAATTTGTATTTTTCCCCCAATCCTAGGCTTTTTCTGTTCTACTTGGTTTTAATTGGGCACTTAATGATCCTATTTTATCTCCTCATTCTTTTAATCTATTTGTTGCCCTAGAGTTAGTATTGCTCATTAAAACTAATCTAAGTTACCATCAAACAACTCTGCACTGCTTCACATATAGTAGAATTACCTTATGCAGAGTAATCCACATCCTACTTCCTACCTCCCATAACACTGAATTCATTAAAATCAGCTGAGGCGTTATTACATTCATTAAACAGTTATCTTTTAGATAAATTAAGAATAGAAAATTTTTTAAAATATGTATTGTTATCTTCAATTATTCTTTTATCAATGCTTTTTCTTTTTCTATGTAAACCTGAATTTCTGGGTTATGTCATATTCTTCCTCTATGAAAAAGTTATTTTAAAATTTCTTGCACATTTGATATGATGGTAACAAATTCATTATTTTTGTTATCAGAGAAAATCACTTCACTTTTGAAGGAGATTTTTGCTAGATATAGAATTCAACCCCCCACATGGTCTGTCAGCTTCTAGTGTTGTGGGGGCTTGTGTGTTTCTTTGATACTGAAAGTTATGCTACCAGTATTTCAGATACCAGCAGGTCTACCTATAGTTGACCCAAGTTTCAGCTGAGCTTCCAGACTAAAACTGACTAGGAAGAAGGACCAATCACCCCTCTCCTGAAACAATTATCCATTGAAAACCCTATGGATAGCAGAGAAGCATTGTCAAATATAGTACCAGAAAATGAGGCCTCCAGGCTGGAACTCATTTAAAAGATGACTGAGGAAGATTTGCCTCCTCAAAGTAGAGTTGATCTTACTGATGAGAATGGAGTAGAGTCCCTGGGACCTCCCTTTGCTGACATGGTATCTTCTCAAAATGAGAAGAACCATAGTGACTGCAACAATAGCCTCAAAAATAAAAGGATCATGTGCATGGCGCAGAGTTGTATAGTGTTTCATGCTGCTGTACTTAGGGTTGCTCTGATTCAGATCTGACTTGACAGCACCGAACAACAACCACATAGAAATCAAGGTTCATGAACTTTATCTTCCTTTCTTCTTTTGACATTTTCAAACTTTCATTCCAATATCTTTCTGTATATATGGTTTCAGACAAAAATGCTTATCAAAGTCCTCTGTATGTACTGCATGTCCCTCTGTTGAGGGAAAATTATCCTGTGTTCTTCCTCATTGTTAAGAAGAATTTAACTAGGACCTGCAGGGAAATGAAAGTCAAGAGTCAATTTTTAAGTAGAAAAAGGAGTGAGTTTATTAAGAGAAATGGGAAGGATTGCATTCTGAAAAAGACCACAGAGATGCTCTACAAGGAGAATCAACAACCTAATAGTTGAAAGTGGGTCCTTTATGGATAGTTCCTTACTTGTTGATAACATTAGGCTGGGGCTAGTATACAATAGGTCTCCTTGGGATTCCTGTGAATATTGATAGGGTGTGAGCCTCTTCAGTATCTGATGACTCTTATGTGGATTCCTAATGGCTAGAGATAAATTTACTGAAATGTGACTCTGTGTGCTCCTCTTCCATGTAAGGCCCATTTTCCCAGCTGCATCTTCCTAACTGTTCCCTAACACCTTCTGTCCTGTCTTCCTTTTCTCTATTTGTTTATGGACTTAGCAATAACAAGCTCAGATGTAGAACTTTTGGTATTTTTGCTGCTTATTGTTGTGTGTTATTAATTTTTGAAATTTCTCTGCTATTATTATTTCAAACATTTATTTTGTTATATTTTTTCTTCTTTTTACTTGTAGTATCCCAATTGTGCAATTAGTCATATGGTACAACACTTTAAATTATACCAGAGTTCTTTGATATTTTTCTTTTTCTCCTCTCTCTCTCTCTCTCTCTCTCTCTCTCTCTCTCTGTGTTTCATTTCAATTTCAACTTGGGAAATTTCCATTGCCACATTTTTTTTTTATTGGAAATTTTTAATGTACACCTTAATGTGATTCATTTTGACATACTTTTCATTGTGACATTTCCATATATGCATTTTATTGTACATTATATATATAATTTCCCCCTTACCCTCTTGTGTACTTCCTCCCCCCGTTCCAACCCCCCTACCAAAAACTTCTCTTCCATTTGTCTTTTTATGGTAATATTTTCTCTATATATCCTTGGGTTCCAGTTCTGTTTAAGATAGAAACATTTATTGTAGTGAACTTTCTTTTACCTTGTCAGAACTATTATATGCATTTTCTAGACCATCTATAATAATACCATTCTTAGCTTTCTTTTTTTCTTTTATTATGATCCAACCTTTGTATAGGATTTTTTCCTTCTTATAATTTTGACTCAGCTCCCACATATGAGTAAGAACATGTGGTGTTTCTCTTTTGAGCTTGTGTTCATTCACTTAAATTAATTTTCTCCAATTCTATCCATTTTGCTGCAGATGGCATTATTTTTTTTTTTGATTGCTGAGTAGTATCCCATTGTGTATATGTACCACAGTTTTTTTTTATCCTTTCTTCTGCTGATGGGCACTTTGGTTGATTCCATATCCTGGCTATTGTTTAAAGTGCTGCATTGAACATGGAGATGCAGGTGTCTCTGTGGTATGATGACCCATCTCCCTTTGGGTAAATTCCCAATAGTGTTATAGCTGGGCCATATGGTAGATCAATTTTTAGTTTTTTACGATACCTCCATATTGATTTCCACAGTGGTTGGACCAATTTACAGCTCCACCAAAAATGTAAATGAGTTCCCTTTTCTCCACAACCTGATGAGCATTTGTTGTTTTTTATTTTATTGATCTTGGCCATTCTTACTGGTGTAAGGTGAAATCTCAGAGCTGTTTTAATTTGCATTTCCCTGATGGCTAGGAATATTGAGCATTTTTTCATGTGTTTCATGGCTTTACAGACCTCTTCATTTGAGAACTGTCTATTCAGTTCCTTTGCCCATTTGTATACTGGCTTATTTGTTTTCTGGGAGTTTTTTTCTTGAGTTCTTTATAAATTCTGGTAATTAGACCTTTGCCTGATATATAGGATGTGAAATTTTTTCCCATTCAATGGGGGTTTCCTTTACTCTGTTAACTGTTTCCTTTGCTGTACAGAAGCTTTTTAATTGCATGTAAACCCATTTATCTCTTTTTGTTGCAAATTCATGAGCAATTGGAGTCCTATTAAGGAAATACTTTCCTATGCGTATATGATGGAGTGTATTGCCTATCTTGTATTCTATTAGTTTTAAAGTTTCTGGTTTTATGTTGAAGTATTTTATCCATTTTGAGTTAACTCTCATGCATATTGAGAGATTCAGGTTGGGTTTTCAATTTTCAGCATGTGGATGTTCATGTTTCCCAGCACCATTTATTGAAAAAGCTCTCCTTTTTCCAGTTTACTTGCTTTGCTCCTTTGTCAAAAGTAAGGTGGCTATAGGTGTGTTGAGGTACTTCTGGGTCTTCTATTCTGTTCCACATGTCTTCAGGCCTATTTTTGTGCCAGTACCAATCTGTTTTTGCCACCACTGCCCTATAGTATAGCTTGAAGTCAGGGATTGTGAGCCCACCTGCATTAGTTTTGCAGCTTAAAAGTGTTTGGCTATATGTGGTCTTTTGTGATTCCGTATGAATTTTTGGATCATTTTTTCTATTTCTGTAAACTCAGTCAATGGAATTTTAATGGGGATTACATTAAATTTATTAACTGCTTTTGATAGGGTAGCCATCTTTATAATATTAATTCTCTCTATCCAGGAGCAGGGAAGGTCCTTCCAGTTTTTAGTATCCTCTGCTATTTATTTCTTTAATGTTTTAAAATTTTCCTTGTAGAGATCTGAAGGGTCTTTGGTTAGATTGATTCCAAGTATTTAATTTTCTGGTGGGCTATCATGAAGGGTATTTTTCTGAAATTTCCTTCTCTTCCTGTTTACAGTTGGTGTAAAGAAAGCTATTGATTTTTGTGTGTTGATTTTATATCCTGCCACTTTGCTCAAAGTTTTCTAGATGAGGTTTTGGGGTCTTTTAGGTATAAAATCATATCATCTGCAAATAAGGATAATTTGACTTCGTCCTTGCCAATCTGTATCCCTTTGACTTCTTTCCCTTGTCTGATTTCCCTGACAAGGACTTTATTTACTATATTAAATAGAATAGGAGAGAGAGAGGACATCTTTGTCTTGCTCCAGATCTAATTTGAAATGGTTTCAGTTTTCTCCATTTAATATAATGTTGGCTGTAGGTTTGTCATAGATGGCTTTTATGGTATTAAGGCATTTGCCTGTTATGCCTATCTTCTCCAGAGTTTTTATCATGAAACAGTGTTGCACTTGGTTGAAGACCTTTTCAGTATCAATTGAGATGATCATGTGGGTTTTGTTTGACAGTTTCTTGATATGTTGGATTACATTAATTTTTTTCCATATGTTGAACCTGCCTTGCATCTGTGGAATAAATCCCACTTAGTCATAGTAAATAATCTTTTTAATATGTTGCTGGATTCTGTTTGCCAGGATTTTGTTAAAGATTTTTGCATTTGTATTCATAAGAGAGATGGGTCTATAATTCTCTATCTTAGATGAATCTTCTCCTGGTTTAGGGATCAGGGTGATGGTAGCTTTGTAGAATGAATTTGGGAGTATTCCCTCCTTTTCTACTTTTTGGAATAATTTGAGGAAGACAGGTATTATATCTTCTTTAAATGTTTGGTAAAATTCTGCTGTGAACCCATCAGGACATGTGTTGGGGAAGGCTGTACTTGAGCCCGTGATCCTTGGTGTTGTGTCTTTCAACTGGAGGCCCCAGCACTGCACCGTGCAAAGAACTCAGGCTAGGGAACAGAGTGTCATGCTCAGGAGTGGTGAGCAAGGCACGTTTATTTATAGGGAAAGAGAAGGGGTAGGTGGTAGATGGCTGGGGCAGGGAAGGGAGATGGGAGAGGTAGGCACTCAGCTGCTATCCCAGCTGCTGGGGCAGGGACTCCCAGGTGTCATTTCTCATCCTGTCCTGGAGTCTTTGCCACTTCAGAGGCCCTGAACTTGGTTTTTGGATGCTTGCCTCTGGAAGTACTGGATCCATTGGTTGAGGAAGAGGAGGAGACGATCCAGTGGATGGAGGAAGGCAGGCAGAGGCAAGGATGGAAGCAGGTTGGTGGAAGGATGATGAATGCTAGGTAGGCTAAGGGTAGGCTAAATGCTAGGTGTGTCAGGCAGATGCAGGCCTGTGGTCTTTATGGGGCTAAAGGACTGAGTGAGCTCTCCATAGGTGGTATTCAGGTAAAAGCTCTGAGCTATACCTAGACGGAGTTTGGAATGAGCTCTTGGGCAATGGGGTCAGGGGCTTTTATCCCTTTAAGCTAACTGCCATCCAACTGTCAAGAAATGATAGCTGGCCAATCAGGGAAGGGCTGTCAGTGGCATAAGAGCAAGAGTTTGACTAATCAAGGAGGCAGATGTAGCTCAGCCAATCAGGCCTCAAAGAAGCCTGAGCTGGCCAGTGCTATCTTGGCTCACATGATAGGAGGGGGGAAGAGTGAGGTTCCCCAATGTGGGGGAAAAGTCAATTGCCTTGAAGGACAGAGTCCAGTCCTCCACGAAGGCTAGACAGGCTTCAGGGACCCTCCATGTTTGGGTACTCTCTATCTCCCAGGGAAATCCACAACAGACCTGGGCTCTTCTTTGTTGGTAGGCTTTTTATTATCTTTTCTATTTCCATGTATGTAATGGGCTTGTTTAGGTCACTTATGTCTTCTGGGGTTAGATTTGGTAAGTCATATGTGCTAATAAATGTATCCATTTCTTCTGTATTTTCGTATTTTGGAAATACAATCTCTCATAGTAATTCCTGATAATTTTCTGTAGTTCATTGTAGTTGGTGGTTATGGATCCGTATTCCTTTGTAATCCTTACTATGTTAGTTTTTTCCTTATTCTTTTTGATGAGATTGGCCAGGGGAGTGTGAATTTTATTAATCTTTTCAAAGAACCAGCTCTTAGTCTTATTAATTTTTTGAATTATCTTTTTAGATTCTAATTGAGATATTTCTATGTTTATTTTTGTATTTTTTTCTTGGATGGTCCTTTTAGGATTGATTTGTTGTTGGATTTCTAGTGTCTTAAGGCGCATCATAAAGGCATTTATGTAGCTCTTCTTTACCTTATTGATGAAGGCACTTAATGCCATAAACTTCCCTCTTAAAATTTCCTTTGCTGTATCCCATATGTTTTGGTAGGATGTATTTTCAACATCATTTGGTTGCAAGAATTTTTTATATTCCAATTTGATTTCATCAATGATCCATTCGTCATTCAGCAGTGTATTATTTAGTCTCCATGAGTTTGTAAAATTTCTGGAATTATTCTTGCTCTTGAGCTCCAATTTTATTCCATTGTGTTCTGATAAGGAACAGGGGATAATTTCTGCTTTTTTGTATTTGTTGAGGGAATTCTTATGGACTAGTATATGATCTATCTTAGAAAATGTTCCATTGTCGAGCTGAGAAGCATATGTATTCCTCATCGTGTGGATGAAATATTTTGTATATATCTGTGAGATCCAACTGGTTTAGGGTGGAGATTAAATTTGACATTTCTTTGTTGATTTTCCATTTTGATGTCCTGTCTCTTGACAAAAGTGGGGTATTAAAGTCTCCCATTATTATTGTTTCTGGTCCAATAAAGTTCTTTATCCATAAAGTTTGCCTTATAAAGCTAGGTGCCCCAGTGTTTGGGGCATAAATATTAAGGAACATTGTTGGTTCCTGATTGGTGGTTCCTTTTACTAAAATGTAGTGTTCTTCTTTGTCTCTTCTAATTATTTTTGGATTGAAATTTAATCTATCTGATATAAGAATTACAACACCTGCTTTTTTTTTTTCGCTGCTTGGTATATTGTTTTCCAGTCCTTAATTCTCAGTATATCACAGTCTTTGTGAGTTAGATGAGTTTCTTGAATACTATATATTGAAGGTTTATGTTTTCCCATCTAATTAGCCAGTCTCTGTCTCTTAATTGGTGAGTTAAGACCATTTACATTAAGAGTGATTATTGAGTGGCATCTATTGTTATGCATCTAATCATCACATGTTACTGATTTATGAATCATGCTTGCCTTGTTCCTTTCTTATATTCCACTCATCTCAGCTAATGAAGTATTTTGTTTCCTATATAGTGGTTGTCTTATCTCTCCTGTATGTGGTAATAGATTTACAATTCTCTGTAGGGCTGGTTTGGTGGTTGCAAATCATTTGAATGTATCAATATTATGGAATGTCTTATACTCCTATTTTCAAAGATAATTTTGCTGGATATAGTAATCTTGGTTGGAAATTGCTCTTTTTTAGGATGTGAATTACCTGTGTCCAAGCCTTTCTAGCTTTCAATGTTGATATGGAGAAGTCTGTAGTAATTTATATAGGTTTTCCTTTAAAAGTAATTTGGAGTTTCTGCCTTGCTGCTTACAGGATAGCCTCCCTGGTTTCTAATGAAAGCATTTGAGCTATGATATGTATTGGGGATAATCTATTTTGATCTATTCTGGATGGGGTCCTGAATGTTTTAGTTGTGTATGTATCCATATCCTGGATTATCTCTGGGAAGTTTTACTTGAGGATATCGCATACTAGATTTTCTAGACCTGTGGTGGATCTTTCCTCTCCTTCAGGGACAACTTGAATTCTTAAGTTTCATTTTTTCATTCTGTCTGAGGTTTCCTGGAAATCTTTTTTAAACTCCTTCATCATTGTTTCCATTTCTGACAGTATATATTTAAATTCTTTTTTTTTTTTCTTGTGGTACTAGAGGTTGAACTCAGGACCTCATGCTTGCATGCTCTGCAAGTGCTGGACCACTGAGCTGCACTGCTAGCCCTTTTTTTTTTTTTTTTTTTTTTTTTTTTTTTTTTTTTTTTTTTTTTTTTTTTTTTTTTTTTTTTTTTTTTTTTTTTTTTTTTTTACTTTTATGAGACAGTGTCTCACTAAGTTATGCAGACTGCCTCTGGTCTCGAACTTCGATCCTCCTGCCTCTGCCTCCCAAGCTGCTGGGATTACTGGCATGCACCACTGTGCCCAGCTTGTATTTAAATTATTGGATGGCATCTTCAGAATCAGAGATCCTTAGTCCAGATTCATCCAGTCTCTATGAAAAGGATTCTTTTGCAGTATTTAATTCATTTAGTTTAGTTTGCATGTTAATGTTCATTGCTTGATTTTTCCTAATCATTACTAGCTGGGAGGATAGAACAGACACCAGATGAGATACGTTCTTTTCAAGGATTTCAAGGGTTCTGGTGGTAATCATTTTGATTTCTCTTAGCATATTTATAACCATAATTCTGAATTCCAATTCAGAGATCTCTAGGGGTTGAGATTCACTGGAGGAATTTCTTGGGGGGCTTTGCCCTGTGGGGTCTTCAGATCCTGCCTGACCCTTTGTGTTTATTGTAGGTTTACTTTATTTGCCCATAATGTGGTCCAGGAAATAGATTTTGTCTCTCCTAAGCGTGCAGAACTTCTCCCTCTGTTATTCCTTTGGGCTTGTGGGGTGATGAATCTCTGGCAATTTTTTCTCCTCAGGCCCATATTTTACAGCTTCAAAACCCTCAACAAGGATCTGTTGCAGACTCTAAATTTATTTCTGTCCCATTCAGATTCCCTCTGATCCCTGAGATCACAGACACTAGATTGTCTCCTGGGTGCAATGCACTTCCTCAGTTGTTTAGTCTGTGGGGCTCTTACTCTAGTTCACCAGCCCTTCTTGACTCTTAATGGGGTTAGTTGTCAGTCAGATTTCATTGGTTCAGTGGATCATCAGCTCGTGGCACTCTTATCTTCATCCTGAACTCTCCACTCCTCAGTTTTCCATTCTCTGGTTCACTATCCCAAAGGGGCTGGAGGCTAGAGAAGCAACAGATGCTGTTTCTCTTCTGGGGGGTGAGATGGTGACAGAAGAGGGAGAAAGAGGAGAGAGACAACTGAGACTAATAGAAATTAAAGTCAAAATTAAGGTTAAAATTTAAGGATACAATAATTAGCTAAAACAAAAACACATATATAGCATAAGAAAAAGAGAAAGAATAGAAAAAAGAAGATAATAGAAGAAGAAAAAGAGAAAAAGAAGAAAAAACATACATACACACACCCACAACAAAAAATAAAATAAGAAAATAACAACAACAACAATAATAATAATAATAAAGAAAAATAAAAATAAAAAAATAATACACAAACACATACAAACACTTGTATGCTCTCACAAGTGGAGTCTGTACTATAAAGACAATAAGGATGACGTGAACACTGCAGAACTCAGGCTGGCAGTGTTTTTCCGCACAATTTGCGTCAGCATTAAATCTTTTGAAAAGGCGCTTTCTCTCTTCCTTCAAGCTGCCGACTTTGCTGGAGGGAAGAGGCTCTTGGCTTCCAGCTTTTTTTGTTGTTGTTAGAAGCAGGCTGTGTTAGGGAGTGGGGTTTCAGCACAGCTTCCCTCTGCCTAGTGGATATGGCAGGTAGCCCCACAATGCCCCAGGTTTAAGCAGGACATTGAGTGTCCATAAAGTCTGTCCCGCAAAATAGCAAAATATTTTGTCTCTTTTGTAATGCTAGAGAGGCAGTGGAACCTGTGGGGGCCTTCCTGGAGTTCTCCCTGTCTCACATAGTTCAGGCACCAATTTCCCAAATCAGAAATCTCTGCCCCAAAGCCTACAGCATGGAGGGAATATGGCTACTAGAGTGGGTCTTTATCGCAGGGCTTTCTGTCCACTTGGGAGTCCACTTGGGAGATCCAAATCCCATTGTGGTCTTGCCACTCCCCTCCTATAGTGGGAGGGATGATATCCAACCCCCCCTGTACAATCTGCAGCAAGTCTGGCCATGCACAGCAGTCACCCTCAAAACTGCCCTGGGACAAAGTGCACTGCTGCACACTGTTTGAAGTACCTCAGTTGCACGCTGCCTGAGTGGGACTTAGTCACCTCCACAGACCCCAACCAACTCCACGGTGTAGTGGAATGACATTGAATTGCCTCCAGTGGATCTGGGGTCCAGGTGCAAATGTGCTGGTGTGTCTGTGAAAGTCGGACCTGTGCAACTGCCCCACCACAACAGGAGGGAGGGAGCCAAGCTGTGGCACTGGACATGTTCTGCTGGCACTCATCCCCAGGCCAGTCTGCATTCACTCCCCGCACCCACTTCGGGATGGATGGGATGATAATGTATTACCTCTGGTGGATCTGATGCCTACACTCCTGCATGGGGATCCTGCACCAGCCCAAAGACTCGGGCTGTGCAGTGGGCACTGCTAGGGATGGCGACTCTGTGTGCCACCTCAGACTGACTCATGCAGAGCTTGCAGTTTGTTTCCCGTGGGCAGGGTGCCGAAGCGATGCCAAAGCTGCACGCCATGTTGGGTCCAGGCACCTGTGGGTGTGTGAGCAAATTCCCGTCCAAGTCCCCAGGATCCGATCCATCCTCTGTGAAATGGTGACCCAGCTGCTGTCCTCTGTGTAGGTCCTCCAGAGCCAGATCTGCAATTTTAATGCTTGTCCATTTCCCTCCACTGTCTCCCAATCTGAATTATCACTGTTTCTATCTAGTCAATGTGAGCTCCAAACCATTAATCAAGGCTTCCCTCTACTCCAGGACAGAAGGCATGTGCTATCTGTCTGCCATCTTCTCTCTCCCTCCTAATTCCCAATGCCACATCTGCAGGCTTACCAACTATTTCCTCAACCATTCCTAGCTGTTGTTGTCATTGTTAGGTGCCATGGAGTCATATTCAACTCTTAGTGATCTTCATAGTGTTTTCAAGGCCTTATTGTTTTGGGATTGCCTCAGGAGTGGATTGCCACATCCTTCTCCCATTTTTGTGGTGCTGAGAATCAAACTGGGGACCTCAGGGACTGCAGAGCAGCACTCTACCAACTGAGCTAAATCCTAGGTAGTGATTAGTTAATCAAAGACATTCTTAATTTCTGTGGTAGTGATTTTAATCATCCTTCTTCAGCAAGAATAAGACTTTCATAAAATTTTTACCCCATAAAGTAGCCTGTTGCTATAAAAATTCTCTGAGATTGTGTCATTGTAATTCCTCTATTCTTCTGGAAGAGCCATAAAAAGATTTTCATTGACTCCTCACTATGACGACCAGGTGCAGATTGTGGAGGAGAAACTACAGCAATGTGAGAGACCTTATAAGACTACAGTTCCTATGAGTTCTTCTCATGCAAAGCAATCCAGAATTATTTTCCTAGAAATTTGTTAAAATTATGTTCTTACCAGTTTATAGCTCTAGCATTTTCAATTGCAAATAAGTAGATAATGAGTCTTGCTTTATTTATTGATCAGTTGCTAAACACTGAATGTGTGTCCCCAGATATCATCCAGTAAAGCAGGAATCCCCAACCCCCAAGTCTTGGACTCCTACCTGTCCATGGTCTGTGAGAAACCAGGCCACACACCAAGACGTGAGCAAAGGAGCGAAGCTTAATCTGTATGTATAGCTACTCCCCATTGCTTGAATCATCCCACAACCACCATCTGCCCCAGTCCATGGAAAAGTTATGCTCCATGAAATGGGTACCTCCTACCATAAAGGTTGAGGACTACTGTGTTACAGCCTAACACCCAATGTGATGGTATTTGAAGGTAGAGTGTTTGGGGATTGGGTCACGAGAGTGGAACTCTCTTCAGTGGTATTAATGCCTTTAAAAAGCAGGCACTGAAGAGCTCCATTCTCTTTCTGCCATGTGAGGACACATTGAGAAGATGACTTTTTATGAGTCAAGAAGCAGGTCGTCAAAAGACACCAAATCTTCCAAAGCTTACACTCCCCAGCCTCCAGAATTGTGACAAATAAATTTCTATTGCTTATGGTATTCTGGTATAAAAAGTGTACTTAGACACCAACCTGTTCAGATTTCAATGAGTCTGTCCTATAATCTCAATTCTTATACTCAAAGATAGCTGATTTTCAGCTTGTTCAACTATTGTCTTATTATAAGGATAGCGGTAACAAATGCTAAGCTCTTTGTATGTTGGAGCTGAAATACAGGTTCTATTTTAATTGACAGAATATTGTAGAGATTTTTATCTAATTAGAGAATACATGAGCTTTCAACCAGATTAAATACATTTTTGCATCAAAGTTTTGGAGGTTTTAATTTTTTGTTTTGTCCTTTTGGATTTTTTAAAATTTGGTTTTATCTGGAATGATAATGTAGCCATATCTCTTCCCAATTCCAATTTTTATCATTGCCATGAAAATTTTTAACCTTAACATTTTAATTGAGTTTGAAATTCACAGTATAGCAGATATTTTACCTTTGATGGGAATATTTCTAAAGTCTCTGACCCTATAAATTCAATGATGAAAACCAGATTATTGTTAAGATTAATTTCTCAGAATCTGATGCAACTGATCAAAACTGATGTCAATTATTTCTGAACTTCTTACAAAATCAACATAAATTCTTTGTCTTCATTTTTCTTACATACACAAGATAACATGGAATAATAAAGGATTAACATTCACTTGGGCTAGGATTTAGCTGAAAATTCTATGAGGGTCACTATGAGTCAGACCTGACTCAACAGCACCCAACAACAACAACAAGATTAACTTGGAAGATCAGACTCTTGATCTGGATGAAAAGTCATGCTTTACAGGGCATGTAAATATAAATCTGCTGCTACACAAATTAAACCATAATGTTAGTGCACAGTCTTCTTACCATAACTTTTAAATAATGTAATGGATGTCAATATTTCTTAAACACATATTTGTCTTCTAGGTTTACATGCTGTAGATGATTGCTCGAATACTTCTGTGGTGAACAGTAAATATTGATAAGATGCATAGGCACATATTCATTTTGAACTTACTCAATGTACTAGTCTATTGTTGTTGTTGTTGCTGCTGCTGTTGTTGTTGTTAAGTGCTGTCAAATTGAATCCAACACATAGCGACCCTTCATAGGGTTTTCAATGGCCAATTGTTTCAGGATTGCTTTGGAAGTAGATTGCCATGTCCTTCTCCTATTTTTGTGGTGCTGGGGGCAAACTCATGTTCTCAGAGAATATAGAGCAGCACTCTACCAACTGAGCTAACCCCGAAACTGTTAGTCTATTATATGCTGCTATAACAGAATACTACAGATGGAATAATTTTTAATGAATAGAAATTTACTGGCTTATAACCCAGAAAGTCTAGGACATTCAAGATTAAGATGCTAGCATCTGGGAATGTCCTCCTTTCTGTTTCATCATGTCAGAAGGCATCATGAGTCTGAAGGGAAAAGAGAGTGAGAGCATTAGGAAATAAAAACAATAGACTATTCATGACATAACCATCTCTTAAAGAGCCATCCTGCTGATACCATCACAATGACCATTAACATTCAAGTTAAATTTTGGAGGGAACAAATATTGGAATCATAGCATTTGGGAAACACACATTTCATTCTCTGTTTATTAATTAAACAGGTAATTTTATAGTGGATTGATAATAAGGGTGTATATTTCAGAATAAAGAGTTCTTACCAAATATAAGCTATATAGTTATTTATTTACTACATACAGTAAATAGCAAAATAAACTGTCAAGGACATTCAAACTTCTCTCCCTATCTTTGTTTCTCTATAGTGCTGCTTGGCTTCTATTTTTTCATTTCATTTTTCATTTCATTTTTTTTCAGCTCTCAGTTAATTATAACCTATGAATTCCCTGCCTGTAGCCATACCACTGTGTCATCTAATCTCATCAGATCTCTGAAGCTAGGTAGGGTTGGAACTGGTTAGTACTTGGATGGGAAACCACCTCAGAATACCAGGTGCTATAGGCTTGGGAAAAGGATCCAACAGCCCACTCCCCAAAAATAATCAACCACTGAAAACCCTATAAATAGCAGAGTAAGATAAAAATAGTGTTTTGTTTGTTGTGCATAGGGTTGCTATGAGTCACACACTGACTCGAAGGCACCTAACAAGAATAACAATGATCTCCCTTGTTTTCAATCAATACTGTGGACTACCTTTCAGAACACAGCTGCCCTGCTGGCAGCATCTGTGCACACTCAATGTTTCTCTGGTTATAATCTGAGGTCAAAGGCTTTAGTACCTCTCAAATTCCTATGTCTTAGAGCACTTCGTTTTGTCAGTGAATGCACTGTCCCGTTTTGAAAGGGATATGATGGTTATGCTGTATCTAGAAAAGATCCAAGTTATTGTTGTTTTTCAAATTAAACCACTTGTTATAGAGAATTCTGTCAAGGACAAAGACCTCATACACTACCAAATGAAAACATAACAGAAAATGGAATCACAGTATGAGAAAAATCGGCCTATTTTGGTTTATTTTAATGTAATGATGAGTTGGTTCTTTAGAAACAGAAGAGGAATTAGTTTATAGACATAAGCGGTGACTGTCCTGAGGATGGCAGGAGGGGTTTTTTCACCATATCTGTGTTTACTCTTTTTCCAAGCCATATATCCTGAGTTGGTTGGCATTTCTTTTGTAAAACCTATCCTCTGCCATCATTTTCCTCCTTTCTGTTAAATATAATTTGTGAGGAAACTGTATAAATAAAGCTCAGCCTCCTGAATGGAGTACCACACTCAGAATGTTGTATTACCTGAAATAAATAGAATGGGAAATAGCTCCTGTTCTTGTTGTCCTTATTCCAAACAAAAATATATTGTTGTTGTTCTTGTTGTTGTTGTTGTGGTTGTTGTTAGGTGCCATCAAGTCAGGTCCAACTCATAGTGACCCTATATAAGAAATGAAAAACTCTCTGACACAGTGTCATGCTCAGCACTATTGTCAGTTCTTCTCTGCCATTCATAAGATTTTTTTCAATGGGAGATTTTTTTCAGGAGTGGGTTGCCAGGTCCTTCTCTACATCCTACAGCACCTGGTATTTACAGTGGAGCTCCCATCCAAGGACTATCAGGCTCATCCTACTGAGCTTCCAAGATTAAACAGGATCAGATGCTAGGGTGCTATGGTTGCAGACAAATTGAAATATAACTATGTTAATATCCTGCTAGTGTTTAGCTCAGTTGGTAGAGTGTTGCTCTGCATGCTCTGAGGCCTTAGGTTCAATTCCCGGCACTATAAAAAAAATGGGAGAAGGACCTGGCAGTCCACTCTCAAAACAATCCCCAAAAAATCAGTATATGAATAAGTATATAGGATCACTATGAGTTGGAGCCAACTTGAGGGCACCTAACAAACAACAACAGGATAATGTAGCCTAAATACAGGTCAAGTTTTAGCTGTTTTCATTTATTCCTTCCTGCGCAGAAAACTGCCTTAAAATTGGGTGTCTAATATAATTTGTTGCTATTTGTCATGGTTCTGGGGATTGACAGACACAGCTAAATGGTTATTGCTTGGGATCTCACATATGGTCATGGTCAGATGGCAACTCAGGGTAGAGTCAAGTGGACTTACACATCTAGTGTCTTGCCTAGTAGGTCGTTTCTCTCTCTCTCTCTCTCTCTCTCTCTCTCTCTCTCTCTCCCTCCCTCCCTCCCTCCCTCCCTTCCTCCCTCCTTTTCTTGGTGTAGCTAGTTTGGATACCTCACTGCATCATGGTCCCAGCTAATTTGTGGCAATTTGGATTATCTTGAGTGAACGTGCTAAGGGACCAAAGCAGAATCTACAAACTTTTACTAGCCACCCTCAGAAATCATCTCATGACTACACTAGTTGCATTTTATTATTTACAAATGAATACAGGACAGCTCAAATTCAAGTTGAGGGAGCCACACAACTGCTAGGAATCATGATTTATTTGGTAACCATCTTGCAGCAAACCTCTCTCTCTCTCTCTCTCTCTCTCTCTCTCTCTCTCTCTCTCTTTCTCTCCCTGTGGTACTAGGGGTGGACCCAGAGCTTCATGCACATTTTACAAGTATTCTACCACTGGGCTGAACCTCCAGACAATTTTTAGTTTGAGATAAATTCTTGCTAAGTTACGCAGGCTGTCTCTGTTCTCAAACTTCTGATCCTCTTGCCTCTACCTCCAGAGTCACTGAGATTACAGGTGTGTGCCACTGCACCTGGTGAGTGAATTTCCTTAAAAAGTAATTTTGCTTTAGTTGATATGATTAGATTATAGTTTTCATAAAGTTTATGCAAATCTTACTTTTTGCTAAAATTTATGTCATTGTTATTAAATGTTTTCTTTGTCATTTATGTTTTTGTTTTCTTCCTCCTCCTTTCCCTTCTTTGCTACTTTTGTCTGCCACTAGCCACTTCTTACTTTAAACTTTCAACTTTGACCCTTTCTATCCTGTAGACATTTTTGAATGGTGAATTGGTTATTCAGAATATCTATTATTATTTCCAACTTCATGTCTACACACATTGAGAAAGGATCTTATCAAAATTTGCATCCTATTCATTGAGATATGGCCAAAAAAAATAGAGAGTCAGTGGAAAACCATAGAACATGTCAAAATGACTTGAACTTGAGCCCCATTAATTGCTCTTTGGTAATGTTCATTTACCCAATTTGCCATGCTTTGTGCATTTCTCCATTTTACACAGCCAGATATCATGTGAAGCTCTGTCAAACAGCTTGCTGAAAAATCATTTTCTTTCTGACTGCAGCACTTCTCTGAGCTTATAGTATCATAACGATACCAAAGAATGCAATTGAACTAGCCTAGTGTAACTTATTTAATGAGTTTATATTAGTTCCTCGTCATCACCACTCTGCTTTATAGGTATTCCAGCACTGTTCTTTTATTAATAGGCTCTGAGAAATTATTCAAAACTAGCATCAAGATGTCTGATCTGCAAAATATTGTTTCTTTCTGGTCTCAAACTTGTAAATGCCTTTGACTATCTAATTTTTCCTATTTGTCTCTACTAATTTTTAGTGGTGATGATTCCACATTTTAAATGCCACATCTTTAAGTGCATCAGAACATAACTCATACAGTGTAGAATATGAAAAATAATGTAGCTGCTCTCTTATAATTTCCTCTTTTAGTTTGGATTTGAATTTCCTCTTCCCAATAGCAAGTGCCATTTTCCATTCCTGTGTTAAGTGTTTTCTTTAACAAGAAAAAATGAGGGCAAACATAAGTGGAAGATTTTTTTTCTCAGTTGCATTATTAGTATTACAACATGTATCTGAAGGAGTGGGCTGACAGCTTTTTGGCTATTCTTGCTGTGAGTATTACTAAAAATCACCTTTCCTATTCTTTGTTAGTTTTCATTTCTCCTATAAATGCCAGATCATTATTTGGGATATGCTTGCATCTTGATTATATCCTTTTCAGATTTTATACAAAAAGTTCTTTCTGTGACTAACATAAAGTGTAAAAATCACATCAATCTTTTTTAGATATCTTTATAATTGATACCTTGACTTTTTCCATCAAGGATTTAATGTGACTATATTTTAATAGCTTCCAAAATTCTTCTTCAGTGAATTCACTTGTGATTATTCCATGAGAATCACTTTCTTCAAAACCTCCAGTACCATCTGATTATCTTTTCATTTATTGACTAAGTAGCAATGACCCTTCCTCCCTAACATTTGTATGCATCTTTTACTAACCATGTTTTGAAGATATGACCATATTTCTCTAAGGTCACCATCAATTTAGTATCACCAAGTACTTCTCCTCTCAGTGCACACCTAGAACAGTTTCACATAGTTTCAGACCCACAAGATAGTGGGAGTCTTAAGTCCCCCAGAGGACAGGACTTCAAGTGAAGTATATTGGTCAGAATTCTCCAGATAAGCAGAACCAATATAGTATGCACAGATACATAGAAAGTGATTAAGTAGGAGAGATTAACTTATATAATTATGAAGACTGAGAATTCCTACATGCTACCATCTGTCAGCTGAAGTCCAGGAACAAATGGTGGTATAGTATCAGTCCAAACTTGAAGGATTGGATATTAGAGAAGCAAATAGTGTTTGTTCTGGATTGACTCAGAATTTCCAAAAAATAGGGGTGCCAATGTCCCAGGTTGTTGTTGTTAGGTGCCGTCGAGTCGGTATCTGACTCATAGCGACCCTCGTAGGGTTTTCAATGGCTGACTACTTCGGGATTGCCTTGGGAGTGGATTGCCAGGTCCTTCTCCCATTTTTGTGGTGCTGGGAATTGAACTCGGGACCTCAGAGAGTGCAGCGCAGTGCTCTACCCACTGAGACAAATCCCAGCCCGTGTCCCAGATAAGAGGGAATATTTGCCCTTCCTCTGACTTTTTCTTCAGTGGAGTGGATGATGTCATGCACATTGGCAAGTTTGTATCGGCTCTCTTAGTTCACTGATTCAAATGTCAGTTTCTTCTGAAAGCAACCTCATGGATACACCCAAAAATAATGTACCTGCTATCAAGGTATCCTTTAAGGTCAAATTGACATCTGTTTGTTCACTTCTTGGAGGAAGCAGTATAGGTGTGCTTAGTAAATAATATGGCTGCATGGTAATGAACACAGATAGACCAAGGCTGGTGCCAAGAAATCTGCAGGAAAAGTATGTGATTAAACACTCACAGTGTGTTTGGAGAGTGAGAATGCGTTTTGTTTTGGTTTGGTTTTGGTACTTGAGGGTTGAAACAGTGGCTCACACATTCTTTGCAAGTGCTCTACATCCGAGCTGCCCTCAGCACATTTTCTATTTTTTATTTTGTCTCAGGGTCTCACAAAGTTATAGTTTCTGGCCTCAAACTTGTGACCCTGTTGACTCAGCATCCTGAGATGTGGAGATCTGAAACATGCACCATCACACTTTCCTGAACATGCAATTCTTGTTTAAATGCTGCATAAGGGCACCCTCTGTCAAGGAAGATGTTAACCAGCTCTGTAGAAGTCAGCAAGCCCTTTTTGCTGCCCTTGAGTGCTTACTCAAGGGCTTCATGAAGAAAGGAGTCATGGTGAGAGCAACATCCCGGCTTCCTTCAAGCTTAATCACCTGTCAGTAGCAGAGCGCCAAGGTAAATTTCTAGTATGCCATTTTTTCACTGCGGGGATGAGCTGTCATGTGATGTTAGGAACATTTTATTGGACTACTAATATTATGGAGGGATAAAAATTTATCCTAATCAGAAAAAAATGTTCATTTTCCACACCTATCCTTGGTATTTTTTTCAATGCCATTATCATCATCCATGGACACTTTCAAGGTCTTGTTCATTACTGTGACATTCACTTATTACCATTATTTATCCATTTATCATTACTAGCCCAGTAATACTGTGGAAGGCACACAATGGGTTAGAGAAGTGATCCTTCATTTTTATACTCTCACCAGCTATAGGGTCATCTGAGACTAGCGGAGCCTGGATTTAGTTTGTAGGTTGGATCAGACCTGAATTCCAGGTCTCTTGTTTTTTTCATATCAAACCTTTTAACACTATAGAACTACAAATTTTATATATATAACAAAGATAGAATTTATTTGACAGAGATGTGAAGTGATGGGTGTAGACGGATCATATCATGTATACTCACATTCCAGACCAGACAGGAATTTAGTATAAATAATGAACGTATGCAATCATCCTTATGCCATCATGGGAAAAGTTGATATATAATTTGTATCAAGTAATCAAGATAACCCTCTGAAAAACCATTTTATTTAATAACAAAATAATTATTTTATGTGCAAATGTTTTGTAATACAATAGGAAATATATAGTGTCAATGATGAAGCAGCAATTTTGCCTAATTTTTAAATCTAAATCTATTAAAGACCCTGTCTGTGTACAAGTTTACAGGAAAAGCAAGAAATAGGATCAAATGACAACATAAAAATTTAGCCAAATTTAGAAGGTGAAATATGCTATAAAATTGGTCTAGTTTCTTAATTTAAAATATTAAGAACAACACAAAGATATAACCCATGTTGATTAAAAGTATATATGTAACACATATGTTTTTGCATAAGTATTAAATTTCCCTCAGTGTTTTGACATGCCACCTTTATCATATGCTAGATAATCTGGTGTTGATTCACAGTTTCACTGTTTTTGTTTTTTAAATCTCATGTTTTTTGTTTTTGTTTTCATTTTTTTCCTAATTTTGGTCAATCTATGGAGACTGAGAAAATAATTAAAATTTCTTGTTACATGTATAGAAATCACACTAAATTTGCTTAGTAATTCATTTGGACACTAAAAAATTTTTCATAAGTATCAGTCTTCCTATCCAAGAACATATATGTCTTTCCATTTGATAAAATATATTAATTTTAAGGCCACTTAAAATTTATATAAATATAAAAATTTACACGTAAAATCTTGTTTGCTGCTATTGAGTCTGGTTCGACTCATAGTGACCCTTTGTACAACAGAATGAAACATTCCTCAGCACTGTAACATACCTGGAACTATGTCAGTGATCCTTTGCTATTTGGCAGGGTTTTCAATGGCTGATTGTTTGGGGATTTTTTAGAGACTGGGTTGCTAGTTCCTTCTCCCATTTTTCTAGTGCTGGGGATCAAACCTGGGCCCTCAGAGAATGCAGAGTGGCACTATACTAACTGAACTAAACTCCAGCCCTAAATTATTGATTACTTTTAGATATTTAAAATGTCTTCCACTTTCCATTATATCATCTATAATTTGCTCATTATATCCCTACGTTCCACATAAATGAATTCAACTAACCAGAGACAGCAGATTTAAAAATTTTAAGACAAACATCATTTCTGTACTGAGCATGTAGAGACCTTTTTTCTTTTCATTGTTACCTAAACAATGCAGTATAACAACCATTTACATATTATTTACATTGTGTTAGGTATTATAGGCAGGCAATCTAAGTATGATTTTTAAAATGTGAAAGTATGGGGGTTATATATGCAAATATTACAACATTTTATATAAGGAACTTGAGCATCCCTGGATTTTGGTAACCATGAAGGTCTTGGAACAAACCACATCCCCAGGGAGACTGACAAATGATTTTATTGGTTAGTGTATGTCAATTTCTCAACTATGCCACTATTGATATTTTTCTGTGAATAATTCTTTATTGGAGTTGAGGAAAGATGCTGTCATATGACTTTAGGGTGTTTAACAGCAGCATTTCTGGGCATTGTTTGCCAGATGCCAGGATCACCCTCAAATCTACTACTACCCTTGTAGCAATACAAAATGCCTTCAGATCTTTTCAAATATTCTCTCTCCAACTGGGATAGAGACAACATTTCAAACTAGTATAAACCACTGGTTTATATAGAGAGATGAATTTTATATTTTGATCTTATATCCTGCTGCCCTGTTACATTCTCTTATAAGGTGTTTTTATTCATTGGTTCTATGAGGATATTTATCATTCACCTACTTGTTTTGTTTTGCTTGAGTGTATTAAATCATGTGAACAGAAATGGGGATATAGAGTTTAGCCTGCCACCTAACTTTATCTAGAATTCTCTTACTTTTTCTTAATTGAGAAAGATTCTATATACACATATATGTATGCATACACACACACACACACACACACACACACACAGAGAGAGAGAAAGAGAGAGAAATAGACAAGGATACAATATAGAAGTAATTAGTATTCATTGACTGATTTGTGAATAATTAGTATGTTTCATCATAAACGTGTTAGTTTTGCCAAATGCTCTTTAATCATCTATAGACGTAACATATATTATCCTTTTTACTCATTCTTCTACAACTTTTATTAAGTTGTTAAGTATCCTAATGCTGATTCAATTTTTAATTTCTAGAATAAGCCTCAGTTGATCATTTTCTAAAAATTTTAATGTGTTGTTCAATTTTCTTGTCCATATGTTGTGACAATTTTGTGGTAACTATTATATCAATTAATATATAATTTACTTTTATTATTCAATATTAATCAGGTTTAGGTATCAGTGTTGTATTTTTCATGTAGAAAATTAAAGATTTTCTTCTTTTTTCCATGATTATGGACAGTTTAAGTAGCTTTGGAAGTATCTTATTTATGCAAATTTGTGAAAATATATTCAGAAATTGTCTTATGTGGATCTTCCTTTATTATGATTAGAGGACATAGATCTTTGAACACATGTTATTTGTTTTTAATGTTTTCCACAAACTAACTAGAAACTATTATTCTCAATTAAATATTGTCTCCCTTTTTTCTCAAATTGGTTAAGTTGAATATTTTGAAGTCATCAACTTTTAATGTTTAGTTCACTTTATTATACTTATTTCCTTGTTTATCTTTTCATTTAATTTGGTGTTGTCTTTCTAAGTTTTGTGTTCCTTGTTTAAGTCATTTAGTTTAATTATTTCACTGATAATAAGATGTCAAGAATGAAAATTTTCTAGTGAGTATACATATTGGCTTTAAGCCTTTCTAACTAATGTGCAATACTCTTATGAATATTTTCTGTAAAATTGAAACCAGGAATAGAACCATGCACTCAGAAATAAATCTATGCAGCTCCAATCAGCTAATTTTGACAAAGGCACCGAAAACATATGTTGGAGAAAAGTTAGCCTCTTCAACAAATAGTTCTGGGAAACCTGGATATCCGCATGGAGAACACTAAAATCATATCCTCTCTCACAAAAGCAATTCAAAGATCAATTAGAAATGAATCAAAGGCCTTTATGTAAGACCTGAAACTTTAAAACTACTAAGGGAAAACACTTCAAGATGACATAGGCAATGACATTCTGAATAGAACTCCAATAGCTGAGGAAATAAAACTAAGAGTTGACCAGTGGGATTGCATCAAATTAAAAAACTTCTGCATAACAAAGGAAATAATTACCAGAGTGAAGAGACAGTCTATAGCATGAGTGAACATTTTTCAGCTACTCATCTGACAAGGGATTAATATCCAAGATATCTAACTAGCTCAAAAAATTAAACACTAAGAGACTCCCATTAATGATATCTTTATTTTGATGTCTAGGATCCTTATGTATTATCTTTCCTGTTGTCTTTGTCTGCTGTGCATGTGAGCATGATGTATGCTCTATATGTGATTTTTAAATCTCAGACATATTTCCCCTATTTATATGTAATTCACATTGATTGTCTCTATCTTCTTGTAATATGGAATCATAATTTATTTTTTATACTTTGTCTATTTGATCTTGTATGTGTTTTAGGAAGACTTATTGAGAAATTAAATATATATCAATGTTATACTAGTAAATCCAGAACATTTGTTTTATTTTAAAGTGATAAAGAGAAAATGTTAAATGTAAACTAAATATATAAATATAACTCACTAAATATATAAATATACCTAACTATACCAAAATCATAGTATAAATCTTCTAAATGGTAAAAGAAAGAAATCAAATACAGACTGTATCACAGAACTTAGTAGACAATTAGCTAAAAACTCAAATTAACTGACAGTTGTAAGTTCAGATAATATACCTTATTTCCAAACAGTTTCTTGCATTCCAGTAAGAAGTTAGCGTTCTTTTTAAACCTTGATGACAGAGATTAAATAGTGTTAAGTGACATAAAATGTTTACAAAAATTGGAAGGAAGCCTCAATGAATCTCAGTGTAGAAATTTTAGAACTATCACTTCTTGTTATTATGCTGATCTAGCAAAACCTGCTTGCATCTTCCCCAAGACCAACCCCAGAGGAATTAAAAGCTAAAATACCAAGTAAGGAAAATACCTTGGGAAAAAAGTTTATCTTTTGAACAAGTCTATCTAAGTGGCTTTAGCTAATAACAAGAGGCAGGCAGGCACCACTGTAATAAGATAAAATAGATTCTGTGATATCCCTCTCATATCTAACCCTACATTGTCTTGGTATGGTTCCACTACTGTAGTAAATCAGACTTCTAGGGTAGGTGTTGTTCTCAGGAATAAAATAAAAAACTGTGTGGGTGAGTTGCTGGAAAAAAATATATGGGGACTGAACAGTCTCTGGAATTTGCTCTCCAATTGCTTGTTGTCTGAACAGTCATGAGTGGGAAGAACAATCCAAGTAGTTCTCCCCAAGCCTATTTCTCCTTGGAGGTAGGAGGTACAACCTTGAAGTGATTAATTTTTCCTTAGGTTGAGGACAGATCAATTATACTCATATGAATTCTGCATATTTTCACCAGAGGATTCATTCCTATTCAGCTTGATTTCCTTGGAGTTGACCCTTCTAGTAGACCTTCTAGAGGTCTTACCTCTGGACCTTTTCCCATACATATCTGTTTAAGTAGTTCCCAATATCATTAATGGAAACACAACTCACAGGTGGAATAAATTATAGAATGAATATATCTGAGGTATGAATTAGTTCACTGGAAAAAATATTGAAAAGAAGTGATAAATTTCTCAGATGTACTATGTAAGACTGAGTACCCATATGTAACAAAGGAGAATAATGATAAATCTCATCTGCGATTTATATGAAAATTTGAGAATATAGAAGATAAGTGGAATACTCTAAATGCTTTCACAGAGAAAGAACAAACTATGCATAGAATGATATTTATTTTCCATGGTAACTCTGTTTACAAGAAGAAAAAAGAAAGGTATTTTAATAATATGTGAGGAAAAGATCTTTAAAACTATATTTTATAACCTGCTAAACTGCTATTTGAATATAAAATCATTATGAAAATGTTCTCAGAACGCATGAATACAGGCCTCTGAAATTTTTACATACATACCACAATTTCAAATGAAGTATTTGCTCAGGAAAAATATACTTAGAGATGATCAAATGTCTTAGGAACACTTTTTTTCATTACAAAAGGGAAAGTAATAATAAAAGCTAAGACAATTACACAGAGTTTAAGCACAAATAAAATATATCCATAACAACTAGGAGTTAAATTTTCAGGCAAGCATCAAAATGATAATGAGAGAAAAAAACATAGGCACCGCCATGACTATTAAAGAAATAGAATATATACTTTACATTTATATCTTCTCAACAAGAATGTGTAAGGCCCACAACACTTTTTTCCAAATACATTCTACCAAACTTTCCAGAGAAAGCTGAACCTGGATAATAACACCAAAAATATTTGTTACATCTAGTGAGGTATTGCTTGTGAAGTTGACTACTGAGTACAGCCTCAGCATAAATAATATCTTAAGAAATTAGCTGAAATCCATATTACCAATGGCAGCAGTAGGGAGTCAAGCATTGCTATGCTCCTGAAACAAGCTGTGACTAGCACAAGCACTATTTGTAGAAGAGTTAATAGTTATATGCTTGGGGGAAAAAATGGAGCATGATTCCCATTCCACATTTTCTAAGAAAGGAATAAGAGTAGAAAGCGCACAAGTTGATGTGTGCCCCTTTTCCTCATCCAGATTATCTCCAGAAGACCTAAATGATCCTGGGTGGAAACAAAAGGAGAAGCAAAACCCTAAAGAAATACTTCGTTTTTCATCTTCCAAGGAAGAACCGTTGATCCAAGATCAGAACTGAAATTGGGAGAAAAATCGATGCATAATTGGACATAAAATATATGTTCTTGGTTGGTTAGGATTATGTTTTGAATGTTTGGAAAAAATTAGATTTCCACATATGGACAAAATTAATCAAAAAGTAGGAAAACTCAAAATGTTAAGTGGAAAGAGAAAAAATTTACAACACAGTGTGGTTGAAATTGTAATTGGAGAAAGACTTTCTTGTTATGTATAACTTTTATATCTGCAGCCATAGCACCTTAGCATCCAATCCTGCCTGATCTCTGATGCTAAGTATAGTTGGTCCAGTTAGTCCTTGGACTGAAAAACACCTGGGAATACCAGTTGCTGCAGGCTAGGGAGAAGAACTTGGCAACCCATTCCCCAAACAATCCACCATTGAAAACCATATGGATAGCAGAGAAGCACTGACAATAGTGTGAGGCATGGCACAGTGTTAGTGTTTCATTCTGTTGTACAAATGGTTGCTATGAGTCAGTACTGACTCAATGGCACCTAACAACAACAACATGATTTTTATGATAGAGACAAACTAAAAATCTCTATTAATAATTCAAGATAAGCTTTGTCCTTTATTCATGTTACAAAACTCCTGGTAAATTTCTTCTTTTTGCTGTTTTTAAATAGAAGGTAATATCAATTGTTGTTAAGTGCTGTCTAGTCAGTATCCGACTCATGTGACCCTCATAGGGTTTTCAATGGCAGATTGTTTTTCCGGATTGCCTTGGGAATGGATTGCCAGGCCCTTCTCCCATTTTTGCAGTACTGGGAATTGAACTCGGCACCTCAGAGACTGCAGCACAGTGCTCTACCAACTGAGCTAATATCAATATTCAACTTAAAAATGTACATCTATCTGTATTATCATATTATTTTAATCCCAGTGGTTATTATACAAATAAAATTAGCAAATAAACCAATGAACACGCAGAGCATAGTAATTTAAGCAAATTATTTCATCTCTGAAAAATCTTATTTAAAAAAATTATACAGATGATTTTTAAAGAAATTTAGGACTAGAAACATGTCAGTTTTACTTAGACTGATATAATCTTTTATTTTATATAAATGAGTATTATGGACACATGAAAATGTATTAATTTGATGAGTGTTGTTAATTTGGCAAAAAGTTTCTAATTACTGAAGACAGTTTTCTAAAGACTAAAGAAATGGACATCTGATCCATTAATTTAATTTATCTTAATGATGCTAATTGCCACATAAGCAATTCTGTTAATGGGATCAGTATCTGTCTTGTAAAGACAGGTTACAAAATGGAATTGGCATTCCTCAGTGTGTCATAGAATTCATCTAATTAACCCCAAATTACTGAGCATTCATTATGTCTAAGACCCAACTTGAAATATACAGAAAGAGGATATTCATAGGGTGTTTAAAGATAAATAAATTGTCAAAACAATTGTTGGAAGCAATAATACTGTGATGGCAGAATATAGAAATCACTATCAAATAGGGAGTCAGGGAGAGTTCAGAAGACCACAAAAAGCATTTGTTATGGACTTGGAACAAAACTGACCCAGTAATAGGGCACACTTTCAGATGAAATTATATATTTTTTTTATTTTTCAGTATGAATAACATCTGCAGATCTTTTAAGCTTAAAATTAATAACATCAGACTGGCATGGTGGTACATGCCTGTAATCCTAGTATACAGGAGGCTGAGGATTGTGAGTTCCAGGCCAACTGGGGCTACAAAATAAGATCCCATCTCAGCAAAACCAAATCCAAACAAAGCAAAACAAAAATAATAATAATAATTTCACTCTATAATTTTTTAACTTCAGGGTATATTCTATGCTTATATTGAGAGTAGAGAATCTTCTGGATGCCATGTACTATGTATGGTCTTCCATCCACGGGGACGATTTCTCATGATCAGATTAAGGTTGCATTTGGAATGAGTAATAAGATATATTCCAGGTAAGACAATGGTAGGAAGCAAACCATGCAAAGACTAATTTGCTCGACGGAATAATTTTAGGGAACATAATCCAAGAAAAAATAAGAATGGCAAATCAGATTTAGATTATGGAAAGCCTTGCATAATAGAGTTTTAATTTTTCCCATTGAAAGTTGTATTTTTAATAAAGTTGTGCTGTTATGAAATCTGTATTTTAAGATTAGTCTGGAATTGGGAAGTAGAATGGACTTGAGAGGGAGGACAATAATATTTATTGAATCGTGTCACATCAAGTCCAATAATAGGTACTTTTTCCTTATATTTGCTCTTCCATTCAATAAGAATCTATGATCTCAGTATGTACCAGACTGTAGGCTGGGAACTACTAAGGTAGTCATGAGTAAAACAGGCAAATTAGTCATCCTTATGAAGCTGAGGGGCCCTGAGGAGAGACAAGGGATAAAGAAATACATAGCAAGATAAGATTATTTCGGTTTATGCTGACTGCTCTGAAAAAAAAAGGCAAATGATGATGTGGTTAAATGACAATCAGTTGTCTAGAAAAGTCTCCCTGAAAGGAAGCATTGGAGCTAGACACTTGGTGTGGGGGTGGGCAATGGGAATCTTTAAGGAATTCCTTGAGGTCAGTAACAGTTGTGTGGGCTTAATGAGAGATGGGAGGCAAAAGAAGGACCAGCATAATGGGTCTTGCCATCTAGAGACTTTACAGATAGAATCATTTCAAGTAGTAGTATAAGTTCACACAACTAGTACATCTTATTAATCCACATCTAGTTATTTTTTACAATACTTACATTTAAGATGCTAAGTTTGTCATTATATATAATTTACTATACAATAATGTTAAGCACACATAGGTACAATAACTGTGAACATGTCAAGCATAGTGGTACAGGCATGTAATCCCAGTGATTTGGCAGGCTGAGGCAGGAGAATCACAAGTTTGGGACCAGAGGCAGTCTGCGTACCTTACTGAGACCCTGTAGCAAGATAAAAAATTTTAAAAATGGATTGAGTCTGGTGTGGTGGCATACACTTGTGGTCCCAGAGAGCAGGGATGTGAAGGCAGGTGGATCACAGGTTTAAGGCAGCCTGTGTAACTTATTGAGACCGTGTCTCAAATTAAAAAATAAAGAAGAGCACTAGTAGTACAGCTCAATGGTAGAGCACTTGCAAAGTACGTGCAAGGTGGGGGTTCACCCCTTCAGTATCACAAAAAAAAAAAATAAGAAGAAGAAGAAAGAGAGAGAGAGAGAGAGAGAGAGAGAAAGAGAGTTAGGATGCAGCTCAGTGGTAGAGTGCTTGCAAATTATGCACAAGGGTTCAACTCTGGGTTCAAACCCTTAGTACCATAAGAATAAATACATAAATAAACAGTGAACACTCTATTGTGTAAGAGCTGTTTGTTTGCTTTTCTAATTTTCCTTTCTTTCCTAATCACTAATTGGAGAATATTTTCAGCTGTGGAACATACACAGATAAGCCTGCAGCCGTACCACTGTGGTATATGATCCTGTCAGATCTTGGATGCTAAGCCGAGTCGGGCCTGATTAGTATTTGGAAGGGAGACCGCTTGGGAACACCAGGTGCTGTAGACTTGGCAGACAGACCCAGCAACCCACTCCCAAAAATCAATCAGCCCTTGAAAACCCTATGAATAGCAGAGAAGCACTAACAATACTGTTTGGCCTGTTGTAGGTAGGGTGACTGTGAGTCAGACACCAACTGGATGGCACCTAACAATAACAACATAAACATAAAATAGTATATAAGTGTGTGTGTGTGTGTGTGTGTGTGTATGTGTATGTCTGTGTCTGTGTATGATGTATGTGTGTTTTAAAAAATAATGGTAGGTTTATTTGTGTATTCATTGCTGAGTTTAAAAGATAATATTAAAATCATGTGCTCTTCGCTAGTCTGTGGGTGCATAAAAAGTGGCAAAGGCTCACTGTTGATTTATATAATCCATGCTTTTAAAGCCAGTGTGAAACATCATCTATGTCTAATAAATATCCATTGCCTGTAAGATACACAAGGTTATGGCTATAATGGCTGTACATAAAATATTTTTATAAAAACTTCAGGTTTTCATTTAAATCTGTTCTATTCTGTTCAACTGTCTATGGAAAAATAACTTTTTGCTGCAATACATCAATAGTTAGAGTATTTGTGAAAGTCTCTGTGAAGTTCCCTTTGCTTTAGAAGCAATGCTAAAACCTATTTATAGACTCTAAGTTCTAAGATTTTATAACTGTTGCAGCTGTCATTCTTCTCTTTGTCACTTTATGCCTAGAATGATGTCTTCTGGTTCTTTGTATAAAGATCACAGTAAAACATTCTGAGATTTTTTATGTATGATTTAGGAAGCCAATGTATGCTAAGGATCATACTGTAACATGATTTTTAATGATATACTTCTGGAAAATAATCTGACCACCAAGGCAGTTGGAGACCTTCTATATAACGAAGGTAGGATCATGGCTCCATTTTAATGTTTATATTCACTGATTAAAAAACATGGCCATTTAAAAGGGGAGATAAGATGATTATAGTACTAAGCTACCTTCACTGAGCAATGCTGACAGTGGCATTTTTGAGAACCTGGTGCAAGTCTCATGATTAAAAAGAATAGGAGCAAAAGTCCTCTTAGATTTCCATTGGCAATATAAAAAATATACTTTGGAATAAATTTAATGGCATATCATCATAGCATTTCACAATATATCTTAAGAACAACTAGCAATTCTTTTTGTTCAAAATTCATCTGAGAGTTAATTCGTCATGCTTAATAGCTGAAAGCTATTCATAGCTAAAAGGTTGGTAATGCAGAGAGAGAGAGAGTGTCCTTGTGTTATATGAATAAATCCATCAATTCAGAAAGTTATCAAGAAATTCATGGATGTACACATATGGACTTGGCAGCACAGCACTGCATAAATATTCAACACATTATGTTTGATACTTATGTTTATAAATGTACATTTCCTATTTAATGAAATGAGTAAGAATATCAAGAGTTCTATTAGCATCTTCATTCCATCTAATAAAAAGCAAAAGACAAATGTGTTAGAGTAATTAACTGACTTACATTGCCTTATTTTTTAGAAGCTAGAAAATGGTGCATATATTCAGATGCAAATGCAGTTATTAAAGAAGCTAAATATTTGATATATAAAACAAGGTTCCATGGAGACAATACAGAAAATAGTTTATTGGCTAAAGCACAATAATCTTGTCAAGGAAACCCTAAAGGAGGAAGCAAACGATTTGTAGAATAAATACCTTGATACTGATCGACTAGTTGATCTCACTGGCAGAAAGCAGCAGCTACGTCTGAAATTTTCTTTTACTTCTCCCTAGATCATTTCTGATTTTCTCTGACTCAGACTAGAAGCACATATGTTCAGCTCTATGAGGAAGAGGCAAAAAGACTGACATGAATTACAGTTTGTCCTCCCAGGATTCTGTCTCACACTGTTTGGATTCCTGTTCATGATTGTGGGGCTCCCAGCTTGTGCTCACAGGGTTCCAGGTTGCTCACAATGCTCACTTTCTGACAGATTGAGGACCTATGATCCAGCCTTAAAGATGGAGATAAGCACCCATAATTTCTTTGTCCCTTTTCCTATAATAACTCTGGTATCAATCTTCTCTTCTCTCTGCTTTGCTGATTAAATCCTGATGGGTACATGTGCATGCTTCTATAAGTACCTGTTTTCCTCTTGAGCTGAGTTACCACTGAAGGCATAAAATTGAAAAGTTCCTTATTGTGGCTCGTTCTCTAATAGTGTTACCATCTCTCATAACCACAGTACCTTGGTTAATGCTAAGAAATTAACATTATATACCAGTAATGAAACAACAGACTTTACTTGGATATTACCACCTTTTAAAAAATATCCTTATTGTGTTCCAGGACCCAATCCAGGATACCATACTACATTTGGTCATTATAGTTTCTTAATCCTCTCAATCTGCAACTACTGTGATTTTTGTATCTTTTGTTTTCTTTTTCTTTTTCCCATGATCTTTCCCATCATTTCTTTCCATGACCCTCTTATAGAGAGTTAATGAGAACAATTTTAAAGAGTTTTTGTTTCTCTTTGGAGAAACCCTCAATTTGTGTCAACTGATTTTTTCATGATTAGACTAGGATAATGGATTTTCAAGAAGAACAAGAAGACATGAAATGCCTTTACCTTTACTATTGTATGGCATCAGGGTTTGTGATATGGCCATGATGTCAACAGCACTTACCACAGAGTAAACATAGTGTCTGTTCAGGGTCTCCACTGTAAATTTATTAGTTTTCTTTCAATATTCAAATCTTCAAAAATATTTTTTATTTGAAAAGCTTTAGTTTTTATTTTTTTCATTGTTGTTGTTGTTGTTAGGTGCTGTCAAGTCGGTATCCGACTCATAGCGACCCTCATGGACTGCAGCACAGTGCTCTACCAACTGAGCCAAATCCCAGCCCACTTTTTTCATACTAGGGATCAAACCCAAGGCCTTATACCTGCTAGGCAGGTACTCAACCACTAAGCTACTTCCCCAGCCTTCTAAATACCTTAGCCTTTCCCAGGAGTGGAGAGTTGCATGTTTTCAAGTTTTTCAGTTTGATGTAACTCTGTAATAAATATATTCAAAACATAAGTTCAAGTAAACCTAAACTAAAAATACAAACATAAAATATTTCCATAACATAATTATTACTAATGTTAAAAGAACTGAGACAGGTAACAAGGAATATGAGTAAAAATGCAAGATCAATGAAAAGAAGGAACTTAGGAAAGAGAGAAGGAAGTTAGGAGAGAAGAAGGGACGAAAAGAAGGAAGGAAGGAAGGTAGGAAGGAAGGAAGGGAGGGAGGAAAGAATGAAGAAGGGTAAGGAAAATAAATTTAATAAAAAGTCCATAATAGTTCATAATAATATACCCAATGAGAAATCTATATTGCTATTTATTTAGACAATCAATCATTTAGGAGATGTGATTCTGGTCTACTTTTTAACAAGTTCTTGCTCATTTCAAAACAAAACAAAATAAATATCCTATTCTAGGTTATATCACCTTCAAAAAGACATATACCAAGAAATATCTGAAAAACACCATTGAAACCACAATGAAAAATAGCCAACAGTAGAAATGATCCTGATTTTTCTCCTCTTCAGCGCACACATACACAAAAACATGCCCCCCCACACATATACAGGCACTGTACCATACACACAATAGATGATGTGATAATACACAAGTGATCCTGAAGAGATGAGTTCAGGATTCCTTTCCCCAATACTATGGTCCCTCACTCAAATTTCACTTTTGGGGACCAAGTACTCATTACGCTTACTGCCAGATGAACCCTCTGTTCTGCAACCAGTGACTACTAAGGCCAAAAAGAACCACTAGATGGCTATTCCTTAAGAGGACCTAGGGAAATGCCTTATTTTCTAATATTACTTTAAAAGGTGGGGGCAGATGAGGAGGAGGCAGCAGAGCCAAGAGGTTGATTTGGGTCTTTCTTTGCTGGCCAGTCTTTTGAGTGAATAAAATGAACTACACCAATAGTATTTCTGAGATCACTCCCTCCCCAATAGCCACCTCCTGACAAATTTCCATTTCTGCATCTATTTCTTGGGAAATCTGACCTATGAATTCTGATTTTTCATCTCTGTGTCTTGAAATACAAAAGTGTCAGAGGATGAGTTATCCTGAGAGTAGTGATGACTGCTTAATTTCCTACATAATACATAGTCATATACTGTATAATTAACTTCATATTTTAACTATTTTCTCATTTGTTATGGGAATACACTAGACAAAAGAGACCGGGGCAAGTCAGGAGGATTTATTGTGCCAGCATGTCTCCAAGGAGTCATCTTTCCAAGTCTGAGCCCCAAACAAAGGGGAGCTTGACCTTTTATAGGACTTCTTAGGAAGGTGGGCTTGTAGGTGTAAAACAATGTGAAAATAGACAAGGCAAGTTCACAGAAGCAGAAAATGACTAGCAACCCTGTAGCCAGGAAGACAGAGGCAAGGTATATATTCTTGGAGACAGTTTATCACACAGGCTGACCTGTAAATAACCCAAACAGAGACTTTGGAACTTATAAGAACAGAGAACAAATGAGTGGATTTACATGAAGCAAGCAGTTTACCAAGTTGAAACAGCTTTGTAACTTACATGAAAAAACAGGTACTTACAAGACCACTCACAAGAAACAATGGTTTAAAAAATCATTACTGGTAATAAGTAATCATTCACTGAAAAGGAACAAAGGCAATTCATAAAAACAAGGAATCAATGGCTATTTAAAGACAAAGAAAGTGTTTTCCTTTTGGGGACCCACTTCACACTGACATCAGCAATCCTGATTCTACCTTGTCTAATTAATATGTTGTGTGGCATAAATTAAAAATCAAGAAGTAAAAGTCATTACTTTAGATTTCCTCATTGAGTTTTGGTCAGGAACAAATGCAGCAATATAATTATAGGAATATTCCATTCACATAAAAATATTTTACTAGGGTTTTCTTCACTGGCAGCTTCAGGATATGGATCAAAAAAATTTGGCTCACAGTAGACAAAAGAAAAATCAGCCTTTCAGCTATTGTTATCCTATGAGATTTTTTAAAAAGATTACTTTAAAAACTTATTGTCAAACAATTTAATTCTTTTAAACTTTTTCTGACTTGTTACATATGGATTTCAAAGTCAATTTCTTTTAGAAATTGTACTTTACAAATAAATAACATGTTTTCAGATGACCCCTTTTAACTCGTTCATGTTCTAACCTGAGTGGATTATTATATGAAAGCATCACTTTTACAGTTTTGCTTCTGACCCACTAACCCCCATTTTTCAATTGGATGATCATTTGTCTACACCATTTTAGTAGTACTTTATTCATACAAACTTTCTTTTTTTCCCCAAAGTATTTGTTTTTCTTATGTTTCCTGCCATGTGCTTTGTCTGAGTCTTTTGATGTTAGAGAAATAAAAAGTTGATATAGGAGGATCGCTGAGGTTTTATAATGCAGACTCTAGCAAAACAGAAACTGAGATTAGAAAAGGTAGGCACACACACGCACAGAGTCGCTCAAGACCAATAAATTATGACCACTACTGCAGCCAGTATCATTTAAGTACTCTTTAGTTTCTGATGATAAAGTGCGAGCTTATCACCATGCTGACAACTGCAAACCCCTGTGGCCCTCAGCTTCTGTCTTTTTCTATTTGTTACCTAGTCAGCCACATGGAATTTAACAGCACAGTAAAGTATCTTTCTAAGTAGGTCTCACGAAAAGACATGGAACAATGCTAGTAAGGGCTTATGTCTTGTTGACTAAAGAAATTGTTTCTTCCAACTAAGTTTCTTCCATCTCTCAACTGCAGAAATAAAAAAAAAAACACGAAATTACTATATTGTCAGTGAGTATCTCTGTTTTATTATGTTATCATAGAGAAGAAAGAAGATACTCTCTGAGCTTGAATATTGACAAGTAAAAGATTCCATATTTAGTTTATAATTTCAGAATGGTTATATATTATTGTTTTCTGGTTGCTAATTCTACCTGAGAAAATATTCTTCATGGATACAAGATAAAACACAATTCTGAAAGAATTGCCTTTTAGTTAAAAATAGAATTTTAAATTTAATATATGTATATTATTTTTCAATCAGAGGGCTCTTGATATTCAAATTAAGAATTGTAGAAGAACCAAGCTGGCAACAGAATAAACAAAAGTTCTATTGGTCAATTAACCCACCTGATTTTGCCACAGTTATGATTATGATGGGTTGCTCCTAAAGAATGATAAAACTGGTAAGCTGTGAATATGTTTATTATTCTGAATTGGGTATTAATAGAAATCTTCAAATTTCTGCTCCTGTTCAGAGTATACTGTTCTTGTTGTTGTTAGGTGCCATCTAGTCAGTTCCAATTCATAGTGACCCTATGTACAACATAATGAAACACTCTCCAAAGCCATGTTGTAACTGATACTATTGTCAATGCTTCTCTGCTATTCATAGGATTTTCAATGGCAGATTGTTTCAGGAGTGGATTGCCAGGTCATACTCCCTAGCCTGTAGCACCTGGCATTCCCAGACAATCTCTCATCCAAGAATTAACCAGGCCTTAGCTTGGAGATCAGGTGGGATCAGATGCCAGGGTTCCATGGCTGGAGACACTATTGTCAGTGCTTCTGTGCCATTCATAGATTTTTATTTCAATTGCTGATTGATTTTGGGGAGTGGGCTGCCAAGTTCTTCTCCCCAGCCTACAGCACCTGGTGTTCCTAGGCCATCTCCTATTCAAGTACTAACCATGCCTGACCCTGTTTAGCTTCCAAGATCTGATGAAATCTGATGCCAGGGAGCTATGGGTAACTATAAAAAGACAAATTCTTTTTAAAATAATCATAAAATATTTTCCACTTTCTAAGAACATAAGGTATCTAGAAATAACAGTTATCAATATGATGAGACACTTGCCATATGACAATCTTCAGAAAGTATTATATATACTTTCATTAAAGGAGTGTTTGAAAATCATACTAACTTGTAAACTGTGATTATGTTTATCATTTTAAATTGGGTAGATATTAATACAAATCCTCAAACATCTGCTTCATTGTAGAGTAAGGGTGACAATGAAAAGGGCAAAGTCTTCTTAAAATTGGTGTAAAATATTTTCTACTTTATAGGAAGGTAAGGCTTCTAGACATATGGGCAATTAATATGATTTCACACATGCCATATGACAATCTCCAGTAAATTTTATGTATAATTTCTTTAAAGAAGTATTTGGAAAATCACACTAATTATTCTCTATTTATGAAACAAGTAATTTGTATCAGAAACGTTTCACTTAAACAATTGCTTTTTCATCATCCTTTCATTTTTCTTATGTATTATTCTCTAAGAACTTACATAACTACATGGTAGACCCTATTTTTCCTCAAATCTCATGTTGGTCTTTTTATTTTTTAGCTTTTCCATCAGCATTATGAAAAGACAATTGATATTCAAAGTGAAACTTATAGGTTTTCACATGTTCACTTCAAACTAGAGTCTAATATTTACTAGAGTGTTTCCTTATTAAAGTGACAGAATACTAGCCTAAAACATTTTTGTAAACCAGACTAATTTCAATGCTTAAAGGAGGAAATATCAGTGGAAGTGTAAAAGCATGCAGTCAAATGATATCCTCATCTGAAGAGAATTTTTTCTTGTGTTTTTTGTTTTTGTTTTTATTTTTGTTTTTGTGATGGTAGGAAGCTGAACCTAAGCTTATTTTATTATTATTTAGCTGAACCTAGCATATTTTTATTTTTTTATTTTGAGACAGGGTCTTGTTAAGTTACACAGGCTGCCTCTGGCTTCAACCTGTGATCCTCCTGCCTCCACTTCCCCAGTTCCTGGGCTTACAGACCACACCACGATGCCTGCCCTTAAATTATTATTTTTTTTTTACATTAAAGAAAGTTGCATTTGTAATACTTTCCTCAGTTTCCCCTTTCTCTGTTTGATCATTTCTTTCACATGATGTAATTTTTTCTGACTTAAACATTAACTATTTTCTTTTATCCCCCTTTCCTATGGAAGAATTTCCTAGAATCAGCATGTAGGAGAGTTAAACATATGCAGTAAGTAAATGAGTCTTCAAAAGAGGCACCTATAGAAAGTAACCAATTTTTATTATCTTTACCATATATTCAAGTCTGTACTGAACAGTTCTGTGCGAAAACTGGATAGTCAATCTACATAAAGATCATTCTAAAAATTTCTTCACTGATGAATATTTAGTGTCTCTGGTAGAAGTTAATTTTTTTCCAAAGGACCATATACTTTAAAGCAAATACACATGAAATAATTTGCAGTAGGTTTGCAGAACCTATGGGCCCATCAATAGATCCACATTAATTAAGGCCAAGCACACCCTAATTAAGTAAATTTAAAACTACCTTAGAATCTCAACACATATTGATTTAACCTTAACTTATTCCTTTTTGAAATAAAAAACAATATAATCACATCATTAAGGACATTATATTAGTTCTATAGTCTTCTTAAATGATGCCCAGCTTTTAATCAAAACCATTCAAAATGTAAGAAGATGATATATGACTTACAATATTCAATAAAAACAATGTAAACTGTCCTAAGGGGAAGAAGCAAAATAAGTGATCAGCCACAAAGTTTCAAGAAATGATTTGTAGTCAAGAAATTAGTAGAAAGGATGAGACAGGATAGCAGACGTAATAGTAAAATAAGTACCTAAATAACTCTATTTTCACTTATATCCAAGACAATGAAGTGGAAGAAATATTTTGAAAGGTACCAAGGCATATATTTGAGTGTTACAGACTCCTAAATGAATATATTTAGTTATTTATTTCAGTGCTAAGAATTTGGACCCAAGGCCTCAAGCACAGTAGGCAAGTGCTTTACCCGTGTGTTGCACCCCAAGCCTCTTGTGGTTTTTAACTTAATTTAATTCAATTTTTATTTCATTTTATTTTATTTTACTTTGAGATAGGGTCTTGCTAAGTTGTTCAGGCTACCTCTGACCTCAAACTTGCAATTCTTCTGCCTCAGTGTCATGAGCTGCTGGGAATATAGGCATGTACCACAATACCTCACTTTATTTTTAATCTTTAAAAAAATATATAAGACTCAGACTTTTGTATATCATAATAAAACTACTGAAAACAAAGGCCAAAGGAAATTCTTAAAAAAAAAAAGTACATGTTAGAGGATTAGATTATTACTGCAAAAATAGTGATGCTACTGAAAGCTAAAATGAAAATGGAAACAATGGAAAAAATAAGCGAATGACATCTTCAAAGTGATATTAAAAATAGCAAACAATCTAGAACATCATACCCAGTGGGAACACCCTTAGAAATGAAAATAAGTTTTAAGTGTATCAGCTCTACTGCTGTGGATTGGATCTTGAGTATCACAGAGGCCCTGGTGTGAGAGGCTTCATCCTTAGGGAGATGCTATTGGGACAAAGTGGAAACCTGCAGAGTTATGACCTTGTGGGAAGTCTCCAGGTGAGCGGGAGCACATCCTGGAAAGGGCCAAGAGAAAAATGGCCCTTTTTGTTTTCTTACTTTCATTTTCTAGCCATGAATTAAGTGGTTTGGTCCTGGCACTCACTCCCTGCCATTGCCTTACAGCACCCCACCAGAGGCCTAAAAGCAATGGGTCTATCTAATTATGGACTGGAACCTCCAAAATTATGAACCAAAATAAAACTTCTTTCTTTACAAGTTGATTATCTCCAGTATTTGTGATCAAAAATGTATTTCTTATAAATCACAGATCCAAAATCCCAAATGCAATACATTTGCAAAATAATGTGTTAGGAAAATATGAGTCTTAATGAGTCAAATGGGCTGGGATTTAGCTCAGTTAGTAGAGCGCTGCGCTGCAGTCTCTGAGGTCCTATGTTCAATTCTCAGCACCGCAAAAACGAGAGAAGAATGTGGCCACCCACTCCCAAGGCAATCCCAAAACAATCTGCCATTGAAAACCCTATGAGGGTCGCTGTGAGTCGGACACGATTCAACGGCACCTAACAGTAACAACAATGAGGCAAATGGGATATGATAGCCCGAATAATGACGCTTTAATGATGTTCACTCTCTAATTGTCCAAAACTTGTGAAAATGTCTTACCACATAACAAAAGGGACTTTGGAGATATGATTATGGTTTGGGATGCATGGATGATGAGATTATCCTGGATTTTCTGAGTATTGCCCAATCTAACCGCATTACTGTTGTTAGATGGCATTGAGTCAGGTCCAACTCATAGTGATCCTATGTACAACAGAAGGAAACACTCCTGGACACTATGCCATGCCCAGACCTATAGCAGTGCTTCTCTGCTATTCATAGGGTTCTCGATGGCTGAATTTTTTTCTGGGTTTTTTTGGAATTGGGCTGCTAAGTCTTTATCCCATATTTTGCAGTGCTGAGGATCAAACCCTGGGCCTCAGAGAGCTCAGGGCAACACTCTACCACCTGAGCCAAACCCTAGCCCCAATCTAATCACATAGACTTTTAAAAGCAGAGAACCTTTTCTGGCTGTGTCAGAGAGATGTGGTGTGAGAGACACTTGATTGATCATCAGTGGCTTTGAAAATGTAGAAAAAAGACCAGGAGAAAAAGAATGTTTGTGGCCTTCAGAAGCTGCTAATAACAATAAAATGATAGCCTCCAAAAAAATGAGAATTGCAATCTTGTAACTTCAAGAACCTGAATTTTTCCAAAAACCTGAATGAGAAGGAAGCAGACCTTCCTTCAGAGCATTCAGAATGAAATGCAAACTCAACAACACCTTAACTTTAGCCAACTGAATCCTCTGCGGGACTTTTGCCCTGCAGAATTGTAAGGTGATATGCTTTTGTTATTTAAGCTGCTGACTTGTGTCAACAATAGAAAACTAATGCAGAAGGTGACAGAGAGTTAATATTTGAAATTTTTATAATGCAATAATGCCTGTTCATGACACAAATGCTTTGCAAATTAAAAATAAAAATAAAGTGTGTTATTGTGAAAAAGATTGTTTTTAAAAACCTATCAAAAATATTCCCTAGGAGTGAAATGTTAAAATCATTTTCATGCAGAATTAAAATATGACAAATATCCCAACTACTCCTACTTTTTATTGTTGTTGTTAGGTGATTTCCAGTCTGGTCCAACTCATAGTACCCCTGTGTACAACAGAACAAACACTCCCAGGCACTGAGCCATACTTCAATGGCTTATTATTTTAGGATTATTTCGATCCTTCTTTCATTTTTGTGGTGCTGGAGATTGAAACCAGGGCCTCAAAGAGTGCAGAACAAGTTTTCTACCGACTGAGATAAATCTGAGCCATAGGGAAGACATGCTGTTGTTGTTGTTGTTAGGTGTTCTCGAGTTGAGTCCAACTCAGAGCGACCCTATGTACAACAGACAAAACTGTGACTGACACTGTTCCAGGCACACAATCTTTTTTATGTTTATGCACATTGTTCCAGACACTGTGTTAATCCATCCAGTTGAGGGTCTTCCTAATTTTTCATTGACTCACAACTCTCCCAAACATGATGTTCTTCTCTAGGGATTGGTCCTTCCTCACAACACGTCCAAAATACGTAAGACAAAGTTTAGCCATCCTTACTTCCAAGGAGCTCTCTGGTTGTACTTCTCCTAGAACAGATCTATTGGTTCCTCTGGCAGTCCGTGGTATATTCAATATTTGTCTCCAGCACCATAACTCAAAAGCATCAATTCTTCTCCTGTCTCCCTTGTTCAATGTCCAGCTTTCACTAGCATTGAGGAAACAAGGAAAAAGGAGTCAACATGGTAAACTAATCATGAATTTTGCCAAGTATTCCATTTCTTTCTAAACCTATGCTTTTGGAATATGAGTTTTCTGTTTCTTCCATCAAAAGGTGAATGTGTTTCCACTCCTGAACCTGGGTTGGTTTTGTAAATTGTTTTATTGAATAGAGAATGACAGAAGGGACAATTTCACAGATCCTGGTATAGGCTTCATTAAGCCTGGCATGTTTCCACTCTCTCCCTTTTGAGCCCTTGCTTTCACCATATGAAGGAGCCTGAGCTAGTCTGTTGATAACAAGAGTATGACTAGCAAAACTGAGAAATTACATGAAAATGTGATAAAATTTAACCTACTTTAGTATAACCTTCCTCCTGAAGAAATATATATATATATATATGCACAAATAAAATCAGAAGAAAGGTCCAGGTACCCATACACTCATGAGCAACAATTTCAATCAATTCCTTGAAGCCATTCCATTTAGAATTCTTCGGTATTATTATGATAGAGAAAACTAAGGTGTTTGTAGAGAAATATGACACAGATCTATTCTCTTGTAGGTAGTGACATATATCCAATCACTATTACAAAAACAACTTACTGGTACATTTTAAGCTCAAGAGCCTAGTTAACATGATTACAAATATATTATTATATATACTGAGATATTGTCAACCCTAAATATGGGTGTCCTTTTCTGAAATATGAATTGGTGCCCAGGTAACAATTGACTACTGTAGAATCAGATGATAGTTTTTAACTGATCGTAAAGGAAGGGAAAATCAATGAAATAATAACTGAGTAGTAATGGAGAAATGATCATGTTCAAAACAATTGACAAAATGTATAAGCTTTAAGAAAAAGTAATAATATTTTTAGGATAAATTGCACTTCCTATGTAGAAAAAAAGAAGGCGTAGAGAAAGAGTTTCAGAAGCCTGCCTGTATGTTCTGTTAGCTAAGAACTGACAAATTTAGCTTCCTTCAACTAACTGTTCAATGCCCATTGTTCTTTCCTTCTCCACTACTACATTTATCTTGAGGAAAGTAGGACCAAGGAAATAAGTTCCCTGCCTATCCATCTTGATGACTTAATGCTTCTCTATGCCTGCAGCATTGCACATTAATGTTGTGAGTAAAATCTATAGGTCAGTCAATCTCCAGCTTGAAGCAAAGTGCCAATCTGTCATGTACTATACTATACCCTCTCTCTTCTAACCAAATTTTTAGACCCTGAATTCATTTTTTTCCACATGATTCTGTCAAAGTGTTGCATGACAGAAAACAGCTCATATGTTGGAAATGCTTGCACACAACTCAGTAAGCATCAGCATAAACTACTACTTGATAGATGACCACATTAATGTAGATATACCTTCATTGTAAATCTACAGTATGGGATTTTGAAATGCTAATTCTAACATCATGTTATCCACAAAAGAAAAATAAATTGCAAAGTAGTCACATTCTAAAACATAGATAATATTTCTTGTCATAGCTTCACAAAAATGCTACATGTAAGTGCCTAATTACAGACATTTTACCACTATGATTATTTGAAAGTATAAATAGCTGCATGTATGTTCACATTAATAATTGCATTAGCAATAAATATGACCTAGGGGAAGTTACTTAAACTCTGCGAGTTTCAATTTCTTCTCTTGTAGAATAGACTAATGACACTAGTTAAGACCAAGGAAAAATTGTAGGTAAATAATTGCTCTTTTTCATATGTCTGATATTTTGCTTAGTATTTGAGATAAAATGTATGGAAACTTCTCAGAATATTTATTCAAATAGGTTCATGATAAATACTTGTTCCTGTTTTTTCCATCTTCTTAGGAATGGAACACAAGTTTTGTATATTTGCTTTTATTGACCTGTCTTTTGACACTGTATAACCAAAAGATTCTACACCAGCCCAATCACTGCTAGGTGAGATTTGTTGCATTATGTTATGTTCACCTTCTACCAAGCCTATTGGCACCCCTTTATAGGATTCCTAAGGAAAGAAACCATATCACACAAATCAAAAGTCCATGCCATATGGCCAGAGAACAATTTAATATAAAATATCCTAGTAATTTATCTTTGTAGCTCTGTAATTGTTCTGTTCAAATAAGAATGAAATATCGCCACCAAAGTTGATATAACTTTTGGCTGTCTTACAACTTTTAGATGGATACTTAGATCTCATGGTCCAATATATTGACCTAAAATATTAAATCTGTCAAAACACACTAACTGAACTGAACTGAATTGATATTCTCCTTTAGTGCAAGCTACCCAGTATAACAGTAAACTTTATTACTTCCTTTTTTATAGTCCAGCAAAGTCCTTAATCCTCACCCCACGTTGAATGTCTCGTTCTTTCCCCTTTTAAAGAAAAAGAACTAACAAAGAAAAAAAAACTTGTTTGTGGCATTTATTTATCTCAAATCACATCAGGATCTGTAAATTAATTTCCCAGAATTAGTAATACTTATGAAGTTTCTGTGAGACAATTTGTCCAAAAATGTGTTGACTTTCTGTGAAAGTTGCTATTAAAAAACACCACAGGAACCTGTTCTACCAGCCCCAAATGAAGTAAAGTAGCTATGAGTGGATCTCACTGTGGACTATCATATATGATCTAAGAGAAATAAAGTGAGTCATAATTAATGTCACCTTGCACAAAATATCTTCTGCATATATTATGAAGAAAAGAATAATTGAATCTGCTCAGCCATATAAAACATAGAGATAAAGAGGTATGGCAGAAGAATAAAACAACATGGTTAATATATAAATATTAATAAAATCCCTAGAGATCTCTAAGAACATCACAAATGTTCCAAAAGTTTTTACTTATTTACCATTTACCACTCATAAAAATAAGTTCTAATCTACAGAAAGGTAAGAAATCTAGTTTGGGCAAGTATCTAAAAATATACAGTTTCTAAATATGTCTATACCAAGCTGAAGCTTCCTTAAAGGAGAATTCATACATTTACACGGCATTGTAATGGTTCTCAGTAAGTCACATGTCCCCAGATCATTAGCACTTATCTCAGAATGAAGTTAAACAGTCCAGATTTTTCCTTGAGAGAAGAAACAGATTCACACACAAGGAAAATGTATCTACCATATCGTGTATATCTCGTTTGCCACATATATCTCAACATTATTTGAAATTTTCACATTCATGAGAAAATCAATAATTCTGTGCCCATCTTTCTCTGTGAAAATAACGTCCATCATTTTCAATAATATTCTATGTGCTAATTAAATATACACAGAAGGCAAATTTTAGTTAAAAATTACTGGGGATTAGGTAAATTTGAAATCACCTGTCTCCAAAGTACCATTGTAATGATCTGAAAAGACTTCACAGGAATAAACAGAAAGTTTTATTCTATATTTTTGCACTGTAGGTACCTACATGGACTTTTCCGCCTATCTGCACTGACACTAAGCTCTCAAGATTGCATCGTTAAGCATTGTGATCTATGGGTCTTGTAAATGCCCAGAGCTGTGGGTAAGTGCAAGAGCTTTGAATTTCAACCTCATGTGTTTCCCTTATAGGTCTGTGGATATTGCCTCTGAGACCCAGTTATATTTCCCAGTATGTCAGCATTCCCTGTAAATCCAGTCAGTCATCAGCAGGTTGCAATTTTTGGGAGTGGGGTTCCAAGAACCCACACAGAGAAAGATGATGTTCCCTCTTCAGAGGTCCATGTGAGCAATAAGAAAGTCTCTGACTCCATCTTACGGTTATTGCCTTTGACCATGAAGCAGTAGGCTGTGCAAATTTCAAGCAGACAGTAGTAGCAAAGCAACAATACTGCTCCAAGGAGATATGCCTTGAGTTCAGCTGAATATGATCAGGAAAAGGGAAAACAGAATAAATTTCCTTTCAGCCTCCCATATGCTTAATAAATTGGAAAATTATTTACCAGACTAGCATGTACAGTATAATTTGTGTGCACAGATACATACAAGTGTAATGGAATAAACACTATTTTAGTACACTGCAAATGTTTCAATTTTAGCTAGAACAAAAGTACAATGTTTCTACCCCCTCCCCCTGCCTTGTGAATATGTGCTTGTTTTTGAAAACCTTTAAGTTTAGACAGTAAAGTCAGCCTGCTTGCCACTTTTATTTTTGGTTTTTATCTATCCTTAAAGAAAAATTAAAAATAATAATGAAATCACCCATATTTCCTCTCTTAACCCAAACTTCATTACCTCTTGACCTCTATATACGAACAAATGTATTTTGTCGTAAGACTAATAGGCATTATGGACAGTAAATATCTATATATCCCCCAGGTTCTAAAGGTTGTCAGTATAATTTTGAAGCCACAAGAGTCTGTTAATAATTGTTAAATTCCCATGAGGAAAATTTACTCTAAATATCTAATATAAATGTATGTCTGATATGACTGCCATGAAAATGGAAAAGTTGCAACCTGAGGAAAGAGTAATTGGATTCAATGCCCTGCTCAACTACTTCCTAACAGAATTCAACTGGGTAAATGATTTAACCTAAGTCTTGATTTCTTTATTTGTAAATTAGAGCTAGCATATTTATTTATGGCATAATTTATAGCATAATTATGATTTATTTCAGGGAAAATGCTGAGAGAATATTATCTGTAAAGCACTTAAGAAGTGAATAGAGTTTTAAAAAGCCAGTGGGCTATTATAATTACAAAAATGGTGCTGACAATGGGGCAGTGTAGGAAAAAATCCTGTCACAAAACCTTATCTTGTTTGTAATGAATACAGCACTACTGGAATGTACAAGATTAACAGAAGTAGATTCTGCTTAGTAAAATTACTTTAAGTAAAGTGTTCCATTTTTAAAGGTAAAATAACTATGCAAGAAAAATTGTTTTAAGTCTTTTGAGTAAGTGACTTTGGGATTAATAATTTATATTTCAGTAATCCAGTGAGGGGCTGGGATTTAGCTCAGTTGGTAGAGCGCTGTGCTGCAGTCTCTGAAGTTCAGAGTTCAATTCTGAGCACCGTAAAAATGGGAGAAGGACCTGGCAATCCACTCCCAAGGCAATCCATTGAAAACCCTATGAGGGTCGCTATGAGTCAGATACCGACTTTATGGCACCTAACAACAACAACAACAATCCAATGAGAAAGATAAATATATTTTTAAAAATTATTTTCCGTTCTCCATTTCTTCCTATGGACTTCTTTCTAATTACTGATAGATCAAAGAAATATAGCCATTGATTTGTTTCTGTTTCCAAATAAAATCTGCTTCTCTTCCATGGCAACATATATTTCTTTCTGACTCTTGAAGAGTTTTTTGTTAGGTGCCATCAAGTCAGATCCAATTCATAGAGAACCTATGTACAACAAAACAAAATACTATCCAGCACTGTGCCATGCCCACAATCTTCTTATGTCCAGCCCAATGTTGCAGTCACTGTTTCTTCTCATTTTGAGTCATGCTGCATCAGCGAAAGAAGGTCCCAGGGGCTTTACTCCATTCATGTCATTAAGATCAATTCAACTTTCATGGGTTTAATGCAGTTGGCAGTGTGCTGTTCTGCCCACTCTGAGGCCCAGTGGTGTATCCACACCACTGAAAAAAATGGGAGGACATGACAGCCCACTGCTGAAACAATTAGCTACTAAAAACACTATGAAAAGCAGAGAAGCACTGACATAGTTCTGAGCATGGCACAGTGTTAGGGACTATTTCTTTCTGTTATACATAGGATCACTATGAATCACATCTGCCTAAAAGGCATCTAACAACAATAGCTACTTTGAGGAGGTACCTCTTCTGCAGTCATCTCTTGAATGCCTTCTAGCCTGGAAGGCTCATTTTCCAGCACTATATTTGGCAATGCTTCTCTGCTATTCACAGGGTTTTCAATGGTTAATTTTTTGAGGAGCAGGCTACCAGGTCCTACTCTCTAGTCTGTCTTACTCTGGAAACTCAGCTGAAACCAGTCCACCATGGGTGGTCCTGCAGGCATCTGAAATACCCATGGCATAGCTTTTAATATCACAGCAACCCTCAAACCCCCACAGCATGACAAGCTAATAAATATGGGGGACAGGGGTGATTGAAGTGTTTAAATTGCCAGAAAATGAGTTCTTAGCATCAATTTTTATAAACCTTAAAATTTCATAAGCTTTACTCATAAATACAAACTGTGCAGTTCAGAGAGTTATTGGAAAATGTGATATAAAGCTAGGTGTGGTGGTTCATGCCTGTAATCCCAGCAATTTAGGAGGTGGAAGCAGGATGACTGCAAATTTAAGTCCAAAGGCAGTCTACCTAACTTAGGGAGACTCTGTCTCAAGATAAAACATTTAAAAAGGGGCTGGAGGTACAGCTCAGTGGTAGAGTGCATGCAAAATGTGTGTGAGGGCCTAGGTTCAACACACAGTACCAAAAAAAAAAAGTGATATAAAATGAAATATAAATATGTAATAAGTAAATATAACATTTCACTAATTTTTACTATATGAAAATTAAGTTTAATATAAAATTATACATCTTATATTGGTATAAACTTACAAGTTTAAAAAATCTTTTAGAAATATTTTTTATTTCTATATTTATTTTGTGAATTTATTGAAATACATTTTGGAAATTTGTCTTCACCTCCACATTATGTCATGAAGAAAAATCTCTTTTACAAAAACTCTATATTAATCATAAATAGATCATTTAAAACTTAAACAATATCTATACAAAGTGTCTATTTTATCTTATGTAAATAAATATGAAAAAAGACATGGAGAATAATTATACAATGCAACAGCTAATGCTATATTCTTCCCAGTTTGTTAGAGTACAAATTTATAATTTATTTTATATGTCTAATATAAGTATAAATATTTATAAAATATATTTATTTGGG